>CABFOV010003923.1:12537-59099 GCA_902141375.1 Timema poppense | reverse complement strand
ATGAATATACTGTATAATGGATCATGCGTTAGGATATAATCCTTTTGTTATAAAAATAGCGCATTGATTTGGGAAGCGAACTGACGTTAAAAAAATAGTTTTGTTGTGTCAATCCTTTATATCAGACACTGATTAGATGTAATTATCGCGTTTACAGTTTATTTTTTAAAATACTTTTAGGTATGAAAATTTATCTGACCGTTTGGTGTTATATTTCTACAAATGATTAAATTCAACTAACAGAAGTAAAAATTAAATCTAAAAACTTAAATAAGAAATAAAATTGAATATTTTTCTTAAAAATATTTATACTTATTTGACTGTTTTGCATATTATATATAGTCATGATTAAATTTAACTGACAAAAGGAAAACTTAATTTAGAAACGTATACAAGAAATACAAAATGATCTTGTTTTCTTATAATATTCTTAATGAATAATTCAGTTTATTTTTAAACTTTACTTAAAAAAGTCAAATAAAAAAAATCGTATATAATTTATGGGAATATGAACATCTGCACCGAGAGTGGCCTTTCCATGATTATAACAATTTCTAATTAAATGATGAATGTATGAAGGGAAGTTTGGAGGAAGTGCGCCAGCATTAGCATGGAGAGGAGACGAGAAAATCAAAACGATAAATTGCATGTGAATAAGCATACGAATACACACCCAGCCGAGATTTGGACCTCCACTTGCAACCCGGTATATTCAGAGCATGACACCTTAGCCACTTTGGCCTCCAATGCGGGTCCGAGCACTACTACACCATTCATCAATCAGCTACTAAGAGGGCCGTCTCGGTAAGTAAGAAACCGCCACGCAAACGTTCAGATCTAACGAAAATATTTAATTATAATAGGCATTATTTCCAAATATGGTTCAGGCTAAAATAAACTCGGAAGATTACAACAGGGCTCTTTTTACTTTACAACCCTATAGTTTGAGCTTTATTAATAGAAAGAAAATATTGTGAAAATGTAAATTAGCTCATTTTGAACGTCTCTTTTGAGCTTATTTGCAAAGCTATGAGACCAGGCTTGATGAAAAAAGGGCTCTAGATTTAGCCTTCTTCTAACAAATACGATGATTTTTTGATGGGTTCACAACAGAAAATGTAAGATATTTGAGAACCAGCGGCAAGCTTTTTCTTTTTAAGTTGAGATAAGAAGTTTCATAGGTTTCTTTCTCCTCTTTCCTATTGGCATGACAAGGGATTAATGTAGGTGAAAGGTGAAAGGGAGTATTGACTTTGAGAGAATAGAGTAATAGTTAGAAAACAACACAGACCATTATATTTTAAGCCTAGTGGTCTGACAAGGATTGACGTTCTCGCTGACCAAAACGGCCACTTTAATACACAAATAAATGAATACGATGACTAAGGTGTCAGTCTCATCTTGATTATTTTCCGGCGATGGAGAGGTTAGCGTTCAAATTCCTGTCACCTGTATTTAAGTGTTTTTCCTCAATTATTTCCCATTCTACTTTACCCCAAATGCGAGTACATTTCTTATCCATTCTACCTTCTTCAGCCCAACTCCAATAAAGCATTGATTTATTAACTTAGAGGTAATTACTCATTAGTGCATAAGTGTATAGATATCCCCTAGGGGATGTAAGACGCAACAAAGAAGAAAATTAATTAAAGAAATCAGCTAAAATTGTTTCAACAGTCAAAGAAAGACAATTTTTAATTCACTTATTTAAAATGTTATAGTTTTTAGAACTTCATGAAATTTGTCCACCTTTCACAATTTTTTTTAAACATAAATAAGGAAAAGCGGTAAGAAGTTAAGGAATTGTGGTTTGCCAATGTTGTAAAAACTAATGTGAGATTTACAATACAATATCAAATTTTAGGTACACGTTAAATACACTTTTAATTCATTCTCATTCGAACGACCACTTAGGTTTTTTTTAAGATTTTTTAAACTCTACTTTACATTAAAAAAAATCATTGAAAAGATCATGAAAGCAATAAAGTCAAGAGTTTTGACAACATATTTAATTAATTAAGTAAAACAAACACAACTTTAAAAAGTCTGGTCTAGTTAAATCTAATATTATTTTTTAAATTATTATTTTGAATACAATTTCACTTATGGTTGTAATGTACTAGCAAAATTATCTTTAGATTATATGTCATTTACAACAGTACATAGTTACAAAAACATTTTTTTTTGTTTTTATTCTACGATTTCATAAACCCGAGAGAAATACGACAGACTAAGGTGTGCGGAATATCGTGTCGGTGACTATACTCGTGACGTCAAAGCACCTTCAAACAGCAAACATTACTTTCTGACTGTTTTCACTCCGACTAAACTAGTGTAACATTCATGAGCCTGCTTAAGCACGCCGAAGATTTCTATCTCTCCTCTTATCTGTTCAAACAGAGGGGTGCGGAGGACGAGGGGAGGTGGCGGCGCCGCGCAACACCTACAAAAATTATTTTAAAATGTATAAAGGATGAAGGTGACGAGAGAGGGAGAAAGAAAGAAAGAAGACTTCTAGTGTGCTGTACAAACTCCAGTGTTTCAAAATTTGCAAGCACTTTTACATTCACTCAAGCTCCCCCAAGATGTAGAAATAAGAATGAAATATATGNAAATGTATAAAGGATGAAGGTGACGAGAGAGGGAGAAAGAAAGAAAGAAGACTTCTAGTGTGCTGTACAAACTCCAGTGTTTCAAAATTTGCAAGCACTTTTACATTCACTCAAGCTCCCCCAAGATGTAGAAATAAGAATGAAATATATGCCAAAAAAAAAAAAGTACGAAAATATGAAGAAAGATTAAAATATCTTCCCAGGTCACCAGAGTAAAGAAATGTATGTTTGGAAGTACACTATCTCATCCTTAAGGGTGTGCACTTGCAAGTATAAGTAAGTCGTGGGGTCAACGTTTGACCTCGGAAAGGTCTCCTTGCCCTAAATTATTATTCTTTTATTACTGCGTCTTACTACCTTTTCAAGCGATACACATATATAATAATTACTATACTGGGGTAAATATGAGGAAGGAAACCTTTTAGACATAATGTACCCACATTCGAGTGAAAAGAGCCTGGTAAGGATCCTAGGAAAAAACACCCTCAGTATATCTGACCAGGATTGGAACCTCGATCTTTCCGACATCAGCAGGGCAGGCTAACACGAGAGTGACACCTTATATATTTCTACCACTGAAGCTGGTTCTATAATTACGTTTTCTAGCCCCTCAACCCACGAATGGTGGTGCATTTACTTAAAAGTCACCATCATCGTTTTTCCGGATTAGTTAACTGGTTATAAAATTACAAGGACCTTTATAACGACACGATCATTTCTTAACGACTTAATACAAGAATAAGAAAGGTAGTTTGAGAGGAAGTTAACGCGATTATTTAGAACTTCCGCCTTCCTTTCAATGATCCAGTATATTGCGAACTTGACCCTTTAGACTACGTGACCATCAATACGAGCAAAATTTTTATTAAAGACGCAAAAATACACAATGAGTATTTTTTTAACACCTCGTTTTACTTCCCATTTGGGTTATACTCTTTTATACTAATTACGCTAATTGGTTAGGGACGAATAAGGTTGAATTTAGAAGAAGTGTATTCACATTTGCGTGAAGATAGAGTGGTAAAACTACCCTCAGTACACCGACCGGGATCAAACCACGATCTCACCATCATCGGCAGTCTGGGCTATTGCCGAAGTGACATTTGAGACCATGCGGCCACCGAAGCGAGTAATATGTAATGTTCAAACATTTGTTTATAAATAAGACCCTAAAGAAATAGCTTTCAATAAAACATCAGTATGGATTGAAATAATTTGATAAATCAACAAATATGAGTATTGTTAAAGAAGGTTGCTGAATAAAGGTACGACTCCTCCCCTTTCTTATAGAAGCAAAAAATAGTTGACTCAACCATTTTACAGGTTTGGTAAATATATTTACGTAATTAGAGTGGGGATCAAAGACACGGGAAAGCCTCTATTACTTGTTTGTGATATTTAAGATCGAACCAATGACATTTAATTTCACTGAAAGAGGTTGTAAACAAAAGTACACACGGTAACTAGTCAGTTTTAATCTACAAAACAAACAGCAAAGACATACGTGACCTAAGACTATGAACATTAGGCCACCCTAGTCGTTGGATTTGCATTGCTCTTGTTGGCCGAGACTAGAATCCCAACTGGGCGCACTGAAAGTGATGTTCTCATATTTCATGTATGCATATGCGGGTGCATTTCCTATAAGCTTCCCTCTTAATCACTACTCCTTGAGATTTAATTGTTATTATATGTTGTGTTTAGTTTGAGAATTAAAATGAAATGAAAAGGTATTATAATGGAAGTATTTACATCGACCAGGTCAAACTTCATCAAGTCCGTAAGTGACACAATTATTATAATGGAAGTATTTACATCGACCCGGTCAAACTTCATCAAGTCCGCAAGTGACACAATGGTTGGTAGAGTTTCGCCATCACCGCCTTAGGCCGTTCGGCCACTTAAGCGGAGCCCTTTTTGAGTGGGAGGGAATTGATTCAACTTGAAAGTGATAAGATTTCAAACTTCGACGTGAGTCAAACCCGTTACCTTTAACTTAATAAACAGACGCTATGACGAGTGATTACTACATAGTCAATGAAGATGTCCTGGAATATTCAAATCAGATTTTTGAAAACCAAAACTCGAGAGACTCAAAACATTTCACTTGAATAGTACTATTTCCACCCGAGTTGGCAGTTCCAAGAAACTAAGGTCACAAAGAGATTCAGCATCTTCGGCGTTATGAGGAACATATCTAAAAAAAGGTTGAAGAAAAGACAAAAAAAATAAAAAGTGAAGATGACAAAGGGGGTGAAACAAGATGAACTAAGGAAAGAAGAGAGACGGTAGAAATAGGTGAGCCAAGCTAAGGCAAGAGTAGCGGGTGGGGGGAATTGTATAAAGTGGACCTTACAAAAGTCCAGAAGGGGAGCACAATCCTTATATTACTCGAACGCTCCTCCTGTCCCTTATCCTTGTGAGCAAGTCTCCCGGGAGAGGCCGGTAACGTCTGGATTACTACCCTCCTCCCCCCCAAATGCTACTCTATCCCACTAGCACCCTCTCATCGCAAGTATTTTCTACAGCTCACACCCTAGCCGGTACAATCACTTACTGACATGATGGTCACAAGAATGTCATCAGCCGTTACGGCTTGCTTGATATTATGATCTTTGAAGATAGTTATTTATTACTTACTTAAATAGAGCGAGGGAAAATATACACAAAGAAATGTGTCGTATTCTCGGTCAATTCTATCATTTCACATTAAAACAAAGCTAAACACGAAACCAACAAACCCCAGTTCAAGAGCTTGTGTTAGTTTTGTATGGCGTTCCCTTAATCAAATCATCTCGGCTAGAACGCTGACCGGTAGCAATTAATTGTGCTATGAGCATCATGGCTGAAAAAAAACCTGTTAAAAACACGCCGTGTTTAATTGGGTGTAATTATTACTATCGGATTTTCGGGTAATACTTTTTATTTTAATTCCTAGGCCTAAACGAAGTGAAATGTGTCAAATCATATTTAATTTAGTATTTATTGGATACAGATCATGTTTTCGAGTTCTTAAGGTCTGATACTTGAGCGTTCAAGATATTTTGTAAGGTAATTGATCATTTAAACAAATTTTTGTACATATGCTAAACTTTAGAATACAAAAAATGTAGCTTTGTGGAATGTTAGTTTTAACTTTACAAGAACAAATCAAACACAAATCAAATTATTAACCTAAGATAAAATACGGCCAAGTACGAATTATTTCTAAAGTATGTTTTATTAAAATGATTTTTCAATAAAACTTTTGTGTTAGTTAATAAGTAAACAATTCAATTAAACCTGAGTTATTTTTAGATTCGTTTAAAATGTTTTTGGGTGTATTTTATTTGGGGTGCTCAAACCAAAATCATACATACTGTGTATATAATTGATCACACACTAGTATAGCCTATATGTTATCATGTTACTCTTGATAAAGTTATAGAAATAGGGATAAAATGTATTTCACCTTGGTATTTTTATCGGTTAAAGAAAACACGCAGCATTAATTTAACAAACCCTGTAATGTATAATGCAATAATGAGTTAGCACAACGAATTGGAAGAATAATGCAAAATAAATAAGGTAGGCCAGTGACAAGAACATAATTTTGGAAAATTATTATTATTATTATTATTATTATTATTATTATTAGCACCGCGTCTTACTACCCGTTCGGGTTATACGCACTTACGCTAATGTGTAATGGTAGGGTGATTGTGAGATGAAATGGAGGACCTACAGTTTAACGTGGAATCCGAACCACGGTGGAGGCCTGGCATTCCCCACATTCACAAGCTGTCTTGTCAGAGGTGAAGGAAGGGTTCGATAATCAGATAAATTTTGGAAAATTGATTGTCTCATTATATAAGGGCTATTTTACTGGCATAATTTTAAAAAACTAGTCAACATCTCGAGTAAAAAGAACTCTGAATGCTATGTCGAAAAGGAACAAGGAAGACGCACTTAGGCCAGGACCAAGGCAGCGCGAGATAAGAAAGTGTCCTTGTTATCTAGACAGAAAGTACACCTGGACCTTCCCCATCCCTGATAACTAAACAGAAATACGTTCGTTTCGTGCTCTTTTATTTGTTACTGTATCTCTCTTTCTGTCCATTTATCCAGCTTTCTTTCCTTCCGTTACTCCTCGTCCCATCTTCAGCAAGAAATCCCGGGAAGACGAGGAGCTCCGTAAAGCCCTGGGCCCACAGGGATCAAAACCTTTCCTTTGCCCCTCCCCTTTTCCCCCCCACAGCCCCAAAAAGAAGACCTCGCAACGGCAAGAAGACGACTTCTCTAGAACACCCCCTACCCCTCCTCCAACAACCTTACCTCAAATCCTTTACCAGAGAGAAATTAAATTACAGTTCCAGACATTCGACTAACCACCTACAAATATGGTGTTTCGGATAAAAAGAAAACTAAGGAGACAAGAATACAAAAAAAAAGAAAAGGAAAAAAAAGAAACGAGTGAATTTCAAAAGTGATAGTTGGAAACTTGCAATGGCGACCAGTTTCAAAGTAGAAATAACATATTGAGCTGGCGAAGGGAAGAAAAGAGAGAAATTAATCTTATATAAATGTAAAGCAATAATCCCAAAGTCTTGAAACCTCGAAACCAGCAAAAACATCAACGATAGCTAAAACCAATTACGTTTCTGATTCAAGCATGATTAATTGATCCTAAGATCGTTTTAATTTGTGGCATTTGAGGGATGGAAGGGGGAGGGGAGGTTAAAGTTATAGTAAACATAGGTTTGATTCTCATTAATGTTATCTGCTAAAAAATATAAATTTAACATATAATTAAAGTTTGTATGGGAAAACAAGTAGGCCAACAAAATAAACTGGTATAGCATGATCACGAATGGCAAACCAACTTAAAATGTTTATTTATAAAAAGGCAAACAAAACTTCCCTTTATAAATCGTTAATGTTTCTAAACTGAGGTTGTTAACGGTTTGATTTAAGGGGCTGGGATATTGACATTAGTTTAGAAGAAATGTACCCGCACTAGAGAGAAAAGATAATACACAGTGATAAATAACATGTGGGAAACCGGCCCTATAATACGCAGTTAAGATTTTAAACTCGACTCAAGGCTGACGTTTTAGACTGTGCAACCAGTGATACTAGTAACTACCTTATAGCTACTTCTACAACGTCTGTAATAAATAAACAAATGCCTGTTTGGTCCTTTCTTAAGAATAGACGCCAATTTGCGAGACTAGCACATAAATCAATCTTAGTTATTACACAACACATATCCGCAAAATGGTTTTGTTCCAATTCATAACACAGTAGTAGCACATGATACGGTAAATGAATACAAGTTGTTTTTATTGTGCGCGTATAAATGTAATGTATGAAAAAGAGTATGCTTAAGTGTACCAAGTATTTATCAATATATTTTAAACATTTGAAAAACTGAACCAAAACTTTCTACTCAGGGTTATTTGCTGTTTTATTCCCGTTTTATCAGTAATGATTAAACAAATACATTTAAAAATAAATGGTACGGAACTCCGCACGGACTTTCTCGCTCTATTGTTTAAAAATGGAGATATTTGCTCAAAGCTCATAATATATGTGAAACGAAATAATATACACTAGCAAACCCAAGCATAAATTGCACTATATTTATGTAAAACATTTTTTAAGTCCCGGTTTTAAATTTTATAATTAATGTCCTCATTTGTATGTTTGGACGGATAAAAAAAGATCAATATTGGGTCCACAAGGATCAATACTTCGTATTAATATTTTCGACATTTTATTAGGTGTTGAACATCTTCAAGACATCGAATTGTTATTAAATTCCTCTTTTATAAATGTTGACCAATAAAAAATGTAAATATTGACTAGAAAATCTAAAATGGATATAGATCATTGTTGTACAAACATTTCTCCTAAGAGATTTAAGGAAAAATAGCATACACTTTTTGATGAGAGAATTACTTATATTTAATAACTATGACATTGGAGAATTATTGCGTTAAAACTTTAGTAGTATCTCTTTACAACTGAAGCTCACAAAATTGTATTAAAATATATGTCAATATCTCAAAAATGGTTGGTTTTATAAAATATATACACTAGCAAACCCAAGCATAAATTGCACTATATTTATGTAAAACATTTTTTAAGTCCCGGTTTTAAATTTTATAATTTTATTTTTAAATAATTAATGTCCTCATTTGTATGTTTGAACGGATAAAAAAAGATCAATATTGGGTCCACAAGGATCAATACTTCGTATTAATATTTTCGACATTTTATTAGGTGTTGCACATCTTCAAGACATCGAATTGCTATTAAATTCCTCTTTTATAAATGTTGACCAATAAAAAATGTAAATATTGACTAGAAAATCTAAAATGGATATAAATCATTGTTGTACAAACATTTCTCCTAAGAGATTTAAGGAAAAATAGCATAAACTTTTTGATGAGAGAATTACTTATATTTAATAACTATGACATTGGAGAATTATTGCGTTAAAACTTAAGTAGTATCTCTTTACAACTGAAGCTCACAAAATTGTATTAAAATATATGTCAATATCTCAAAAATGGTTGGTTTTATAAAAATATATTTCATATAAACGTTTTTTTATTTTTAATAGTAGATACAATTTTGCAATGATAAGTTATTTAATATCTCAAATAGTTGCGGACATACGGAAGTTTCTGCTTCTCTAAGTACCCTAAAAGTAATTTTCATGGGGAAATGAAAATAGCCAGTTTATTTATAGTCTTAATCAACGCCTAGATACAAATTTTAATCACAATCGTTAAAGCCGATTTTGAGAAAATCGACTTCTCTTTTTGACAATCAATAAACTACCTTTAATTTTAGAGTTAGATATCCAATTCCAAAATCCCTTCGGGGCAACCCTATGAAAACCCTAATTACCAAGTTTTAGGCCGATCGGTAAAATAGTTTAGGAGGCTCTAGTTGAAGGTAGAGACAGACATTAAAAAAACAGGTTTTTTTTCGGATTCGGGAAGGGGGGCGGGAGTCATGAAACGTCGAGATTCATCAAAATCTCGAGTTCGATTTTTTGGACGATCACAATACTTTCTCTACTTGTAAGA
Organism: Timema poppense; assembly: GCA_902141375.1. Lineage (NCBI taxonomy): Eukaryota > Metazoa > Arthropoda > Insecta > Phasmatodea > Timematidae > Timema > Timema poppense. The sequence goes on along the minus strand of CABFOV010003923.1, from coordinate 49,408 downwards.
TAGCGAGAAAGTAAAAGTGTAAATTGCCGCAAAACCATTAAAAAACTATCTCAGAAAGCATCTGCCAAAAATAGTACGAGACAATGGTGAAAGAAACAAACTAAGAACTATGACAATATAGTCTGGTTTGGAGGTGATTGAGAGGTTGAGGTTATAATCCCGGCCGGGTGTAATGGGAGTGGTTTTATCTATGTGGTTTTCACTCTCTCTATCCACGAAAATGAGTAAACATTTCCTCTAAATTACACCTTCCAAATGCCCATTCTATTAGTGAATAAAATGCTCGAATGAGTGATAAGACACGGTGAAATAAAATAAGCGATCCTTACAAAGTACCTAGAAACGTCGCATGAGTCCTTATAGCACTGACCTCATGTCGTAATAGTAACACTAATGTAAACAATAGGCGCAAATTCACCGTAGTTGGCGTTCGCGGCGACCACATCCATAGGTACCAGCAGGTAAGCAATCGTAGGCAGGCGAGCTTAAGCTTACACTGATCCGAGGTGTTAATTCAAGCCTTTATAATTGATCAAAAGGTGTAATTACCTTATAATCCGAGTGATAATTAGCACCTGGTTGCGAATAAACACGAGCCCCTCGCCAAGATCCCGGCAGGATTTTCTCCTCATCTACTCCTCCTACGCCATAACAAAACGGAACTGGTAAACCGCATGCACTATAGTCCTAATTGAGGTTGAACGACGCCTACAGGGGCGTTGATTAGCGAGACTCTTACGTTTGTAGTATTTACACTCTACGAGTGGCACGTAAGGCCACAAAAAATGCACAAGAACAAACTACATTAGTCTTTAGATAGGAAAAAACCTTCTTGATCACCCAGTTGGCCCCTAATACCTATTCTTACTGTCAAAATCCAACTAACACACCCAGTTAACAGGTATATAAGGTTCTTCATATCAGCATTTTACTTGCACACCCGGTTATCTGGTAGATATGGTTTTATCTATCAAAATCCTCCTATAGCAGTTATTGTTATTAGCACCGCGTCTTACTATCCGCTCAGGTTATACGCACTTACGCTAATGTTGTAATGGTAGGGTGATTGTGAGATGAAATGGAGGACCTACAATTTAACGTGGAATCCGAACCACGGTGGAGGCCTGGCATTGCACACATTCACAAGTTGTGATTAATACAAGTCTTGTCAGAGGTAAAGGAAGGGTTTGGCAATCAGAAAAATCTGTACCGGGACCGAGTGTTGAACCCTGGACCCCCAGCACATAAGTCCAACACCTTACCCCTAGACCGACAGGTCACCCTATAGCATTTGTTAATCATGGCTTTACTAAAATATCCAATAGGCCTATAGACCAGGAAAAACATTACGTGTTAATTCAGGAAGGCTACACGTCATTTCCATACTATAATCCATTCACTTTAGTGTTTCTAAACCTTTTTCCTGGGTGGCACTCTTTGATACATCCTCGGTATTACGCGGCACCCATGATTTGAAACATTCTTATGTCCGCGCATATGGAGATCATTAGAAGAGAACCTACTTAAAATAAAAATTAATTCCAATAGGCAGGCCTAAATGTGGACTTAATTATAAATTACTTCATTTAACGACTGTTATAATTACTTTATTTGTTTTTGGAAGGTTACAAAACTGCTTATAACCGTTTACCTTGATCTCATAACTGCGATATTTCTAGTGAAAAGTTTCTGAAAAATAACTAATATTTTGATATAATATTAAGTTTCTAAGTATGCCTTTAAGGCACTAGGTATTGAACTTGTCAAAACCGCGACTTTATTACATACACTATAAAACTAAAATGATTTATACCACTATTTGTGTCTTTAATCTTTGCCATCGCGGTTAAAAATTATGTCACAGATTTAGAAGCACCGTAACGGTGAACTTAAGCCTACTTAGAATAAAGCCAGAGAGCTAATGAAATTCTCAAGTACTTAACACATGGAACAAACCGTCGGAGAATGTAGAAGAAAACGTGACACCACACTCACCTGAAACAAGCAAACAAAACAGAATAGTAGAGTTGTGAGGAGAGGAATTACTTGCCGCCAAGTTCACAGGGCTGATATACTAATTACGGTGGAGGGGGGGTGCGGTCAAACCGGGCAGCTCACTGAAAACTTGGACATGCCACTTGGCGCCTTTCAATAACAAACTAAGCGCCACATTTTCCAAGTGGAAAATTTAAAGGTTGAACATATTGATTGAAATAAACACAACCAAACAAGTATAGTTTTATGTTAGTTTGATTATTACATGACATATTGTGAATGTGGGGGAATGCCAGGCCTCCACCGTGGTTCGGATTCCACGTTAAACTGTAGGTCCTGCATTTCATCTCACAATCACCCTACCATTACACTATAGCGTAAGTGCGTGTAACCTGAACGGGTAGTAAGACGCGGTGCTAATAATAATAATTATTACATGATTTTACAATAAACGTAAACAATAACCAACCAGCTAGATTTTTAATGTCTACTTAGTACCGCGTCTTAATATCCGTTCGGGTTATACGCTTATGTACTATCTATATTAATGGGTTAGGAATCGGGAAGGTTGAATCTAAAAAAAAGTGAACCCACATTTGCATGGAGGTAGAGTGGAAAACTATTCAGGAGAAGCCACCCCCAGTTCACCCAAGCGAGATTCGAACCTCGATCTCCCCGTCCTCGGCAGTTTAGCTAAACACGAATCTAGCCCGTTAGCTAATTCCGCTACCGAGGTGGGTGGTTCTTCAATGGAAAGCCGGCCATATATATTTCTAGTTAATTTGTCGCTAATGAGTAGTAATCTTTTCAATTTAGTGTGTCGAGAATTAACCCATTCTGGAATCGTGTTAAGTAAATTTCAAATTTATATTAAGGCCTAATAGAGATTAAAATAGATATAATACAATCAAACTTTTAAAAAAAAATCCTTCATAAATCTTATTAATCTTTCACCAGGCCTGACAACCCATATAGCTATCCGCAATCAATTACCTAAATGGGGCAGGAATAAGTTAGATACAATCTATACGAAATGTATCCATATTTGCGTGGAGGGAGAGTAGAAAGTAATTTAGGTAAACCCACTCCCAGTATACCTAACCGGGATTCAAACCCCGATCTACCTAAGTTAGTAACAGTACTTCCACTAAGTACAGTTTTATTTTGTAAAGTAATACTACTAATAATAATGTTATTGAATTAAATTTGGAAACTTGTAACAAAAATTCACAGAGGATGGACAAAGCTTTTAAAACAAATCCATGCGGAGAATTTTAGTAGGCGTACTACAAATTAAGATCATATGAACACTATCCACCGAGATACGCACCCATCCTTAGTTGGCTGATTTGGAAATTTAAAAATAAAAAAACAGATTATAAAATATCAATGCGCACTAAAAAATAACTAGACTATAATACAAGTTGAGCCCACAAATTATTCTGATACACTAATATACATACACCAAGGTTCAGATTTTATTTATTTTTATGCATTATTCAAAATACTATTGTAAATTAAATTTCATAAAACTAGAATATTAGAATGTCGCTTGGTGTGTTCTTGTTCAATTCATGATAAGATGAAGAGAAACAGACATTCCTTGAATTAACCTAGCTACTGTTTCTGGAAGAAAACATCCGACTTCTAAGTTACGTAGATATGCAACACTCAGAATTAGTTAATTGAATGTTTGAAGGGATAGTTTAGTCTCTTGACTCTCAATGAAAACAAGCTACAAGAATTTAACATCGATAAGCAATAAAACCTAATCCCATTAGCCAGGACGGGTTGGGTTGGTTCCGAGAGTAGCGGTTAAAATGTGTCTTAAAGTAACGATGGCTCCCTCAAATCATCGAATACTTAAAATCCTAATTCATAAGACGAGCTCAATTCTAACATTTGATTTGATTAAAAATTAATTTGAACAGGATTTTTTTTTTAAATGGCAGTACACATTAGTATAAAACAAGTCGTACCAAGAAGAGAAATTAACTGCCAATTTATATGCTTGTCCAATTCACAGGGTTTGTATACCCTGATTTTAGTAGGAAGAACAGTATATGGTTGTTACTAAAACAATGTTAATATATTCTTACCTCAAGTCATGTTAACTGCAGTTGTAACTTTTGATATATATATATATATTATCAATACCTATAAAATAACTCAAATATTTAATATAGTAAAATGTTATCAATATTGGCAGCAAAATTAAATTTGAATTTTATAACCTGTTCTTCCAACACAAATCAAGTTATAGCTGTTAGATAAAGCCCAAATCTAGACTTTTTATAGCTTTTGCACCAAAGTACAGAAAATAACTATTTTTAAAGACCTCAAACACTTGTTGATGACATCGGGAGCCCTGTATTACCAGTGTCAATACATTCCCCGAAAAACGTAAATAATTCATAGATGCGGCTTCGATCTTGAAAATGTGTAAACTTTGACAAGATAATCCTTAAAGTAAATGTTTTTTATAAAAAAAATTGACGTGGTAGAAATGTCGCAATAAATTGCCGTTTTTTGAAATTGCTGTTTCCCATATTAAAATATTGTGCACATCTTTAGTCCTTTATTTAAACAAACATTTACTATGTAAATCGGTTTGGTATAACTCCGGAAATCATCGTGGAAAGGAATAGTTTCACATTTTAACTATATCTATATATACAGTATTATATTTATATATGTTAACGACAATGTAAGTAAACCTGGCATTCTATAAAATGCCTAGGCTTTCTACATAATTCCTAAATGATTTTAGCAAAGAATGAAATAAATTAGTTTTGCCGTTGTATTTCATACTTTTCGTAATACATTTATAGAGTAACCAGTCATTATATATTACCAAGAACAATAGATAACCTAACCTAACCTAGCTACCCTATTCTAAAATAACCTAACCTGACCAACTTAAATCTTAGGAATTAGGGAGACCTGAAAGAAAAAAGCGCAAGACTTACAAAGAACTGGATAAAAGAATTGATAACAGATTCCAGGTCTTCAAAATGACCACATATACTGGATCTTCAAAATGACAAAGATCTTGAAATTAAGTATGAAATACAACAGCAAAACTCTTTATTTCATACTTTGCCAAAACCACTCTGGCATTATATAGAAAGCCTAGGCATTTTATAAAACGGCTGGATTTCACACATTTCCGGTGACATCTATAACAAACTGTATATGAAATGATGCTGAAACATATAATTAAAGAATATACAATTAGGAGATATTGCAGAAATTAAATATACTCTTAAAAACTTTATTCTCGGGATTTTATTTATATTTAAAAGTTTTTTCTACAGTTTATAACCTTTCACATTTATTTAACACTATTCTAAACTAGTATGCTCATTACATTATTGATACACGTTGCCGGTGAAATATTGATATTCTAAATTTAATTATTCGTAAAAAATGTCTTAATGTTGAAAAAGTTATATGTATATAACGCTTCTTAGTGGCTTAGTCTAACATAAATAAAGATACAATCAGATCCCAGACCTTTAATTGACCATTAAACTGAATGTATTCCGGTTCAGTGGTCAAATGGTCTCTAAGGTGTCACTCTAGCAAACAAAAAGGGTTATTTACATTATCCACGGCTATAATAGCCTTCCTTAGATTATTACACTGTAATGTGACCAAAATTACCGACCACCTCGATCGACCTCGCCTGAGAACACCCAACTTTAATTTTTGGAACCTAGGTAAAAGTTCTTCTGAAAGCGACCCCCCATGGTGGCCACCCCTGTCCGGGCGGAGAGCCTCGTATATCGGAGCATGATACGTAAAGTAAGGTACGTTACAACGTGCGGAGGTCCCTTCAGGGACATCTACCTAATAATTAACATTATTCAGGTAGCCAGGTGTACTAACCTCCTCTACGAGCGCATATGTGTGTGTAGAGGTGTTCAATATTGCATGGAGCTATCATCTATACTTCGTCGGGCACTTACGACCACGGCCCATACTGCCAAACTCGCTAGATACACCTCCACTTAAAACTTCCCGGCAACCAAGTTTGGGCCCTCCGAGTCAAACTGCTAAGTTTCATAATAAAGGTAGAACCAACCTGGCGTAGATATTAGCCCTGTACGCGTCTCTCTGTCAGTGTCCGATGTATCCGGGTGAAGAGCATTAATCACACAAACTGCCACTAAACGCGGTCCAGGTTGAGTTAAAAACATGCCTGTTACAAAATATAACATTTAGCTAAGACTGTTTCTAACAAATTAAGGCAAGATTAAGCGAGCGGCTAGCCCATCTGACTCTAACCCAAAGGTCAGGAATTCGATACGTAGGGAATGGTTTACTTTTCTTTTTTTCTCCTGGAGGTGCAGTTTATTAAATATTCCTCAATCATTTTATCCTAAGTTAGGTATAGAAATGAAAATAGAATGATACAAATAAATAGTTCGTTTACAAAACTAAAATAATTTATATAAAATAATAATTAGCATTTGTGTATTAGAACAAGCCTACTAATTGACAATGGTTTTATTAATTTTATACCATGTCTTACTAATCGTCTGGATCAAACTAATTTGAACTATGCTAACGAGCAAGCGATGATGAAGGTGAAATTAAGAGTAAATGTAACCAAATTTGCGTGAAAGGAAAGTGGGATTTTTTTTAAGGAAAAACATCCTCCACACACTCAGTGGGTATTCGAACCCTGACCTCCCGATCATTGGCAAACCTAACTAAATGATCCTAACATTTGGTCTGTGTTCCTACTGGCGCCAGTATATGGACCATTTGTTTTTAGCTATGATAGTAAGTAGGCTATTCAATAACGATTATTGGCTACAGCATAGCAGCTGAAGCTTTATTTATGGTCCAGTAGTGTTTGCTAAAAATAGTTTGCCAAAACAGTTTTGGATTTTGTGGCACAGGGAATCTTCACCGGCTAAAGTCTCAGAATATCTCCCATCCTATTTTCCAGACGTAACGAGGGTTTGGACTTTAGCAAGATAAAAGCTTTGGTAGTAAGGGCCAGTTTCATAGTCAAATTGAGTACGCCTCAAGTGCGGCGCTACACTAAGTTCATGACGACACCTACCTAAACCAGAATGGAATGGGCCAGTTTCCTATGCGAGAACGGCCCATTCCATTCTGGTTTAGGTAGATGTCATCTTGTATTTAGTGTAGCACCGCACTTGAGGCGTACTCAATTTGACTATGAAACTGGTCCTAAGTACTAAGATTAGATTAGGTTATATTTTTTTAGTATCGCGTGTTACTACTAGTCTGAGTTGTACGTACGTGTACAAATTTAACGCTTTACATTTCGCACTAATATCCTTTTTTTTTTTTTTATATATCTTCCACCCTTTTGACTAAGGTCAAATTCGCTCCTGTATCTGATAGCCTAAATGTTATTCATAAGTTAGCCTATTATTCATAACCGTGTTTTGGCCTATTTTTTTAATCAAAAAATTATCTTTATAGATTAAATTAAATGCCTTCCCTCAATCCCATGTGAATCATTCATTCGAAAGAGTTAAATGAATCGGTCTGTAGCCATTGTAGGTTTCTCAAACCGACATTTCGATCCCATTGGACATTTTCAGGCGTCGAGCACGATTGAATCCACATAGTTGTAGTCCCAAATAAATTCCACGTCAAAACCGGACAGTGTGAACAACTTCAAATTCGAGAGACCCTCGAAAGTTTCAGCAACAAACAAACCAAATAGGGCTTGCAACTCCAACACAAACGCTTGTGCTCAAAGCGAGTTGGAGGGAAACGGGATACTGTATTTTAATTAACCTGATTTCACTCGTTTCAACACAACATTACCACAACTAAAATTAACACGACATTAGCCAGTTCCCCACTCCCTCCCCCTACCCCTAAAAAAGGGGATATCTACATGTAGAAAAAATCCGCAAGAGATCGGATATCAGTGCAATAATAATAAAAAAAACAGGTGAAGGGGGTGGACTAAAAATGGCAACCACCAGTTCAAACAAGCGCGGAGCACATCACGACAAGTGGACCGCACTTCTGCGTCATTAAGTGGCGCTCCAAGTGGCACTCACTCGAAGCTCGGTCAATATAACGTCCCAAGTGGGGGAGACAAGAGAGAAAGACTCTTCCCACCCCCTTAATATCACAGAGTGCTTTGTCTTGTAGCCACACTATCACCACAAGCGTGGCCGTCGTCGGCCGCACCAGTAGCGAAATCAAAATCTTCACTTGCCAGCGCAACCCCGATGGACGCTTTTATCCTCAAGTGCTCAAGCCAATATGATAATGAACCGATGCAAAACATACTGTAGCAGAAGACGACTTTTGAGGTCGGAATATAGAGAGCACTAGTTGTGTGTAGTATTTTTGCAGTTTTTATATCAAAACTTTTTTTTTAGCCAAAATAAATCAAATATTGCTTCAGTACAAACATAGAGTTTAATTTTCATCACACGGTGATATCAACAGTTCTTGAATAATGTAGAGGGTGTACTGGAATTTAATGACAACTTTTTATCTTCATTCAAAAAGTTTGCCATCTAATGACGCTATGCTCATGACAGATATTCAACAACTGTTGATATCACCAAGTGAAGAAAATTAAACTCTTATATTTGTATTGAAGCCATATTTTATTTATTTTGGCCAAAAAAGTGTTGCTATAAAAAGTACAAAAACACTCCCCTTAGCTAGCTAACGTTCCCTACATCCCTGCCCCCTCTCCACCTTAATGTGTTGGCCAGAAGAATTCCCGTAGCATAACTATAGGGAAGTCGGTTAGACCAACTCAGGCACTTGTGCGCATGCTCTGGAATTGTATGATGGCACAAGAAACTTTATGTTGTCCTTTCCATCCCAAGGTGATTATCGACTTAATCTAAAGGGCAGGGAATGGGTAAGTATCGTAGAGAAAATGCACCCGCGTCAGCGTGAGAAAAAATGGGTGATGAATCACATATGAATAAACCCCCTCTAATTAACCAGGAAAATATTCGAACCTCATTTTTCCAAGGCTTGACGTTCTACACTGCGTAGCCAACATTCAAGCTAGGAAACCCGGACAGGTGAGCAAGCGGTCTAGGCCTCAATGTCTGGTTTTATGGTGACGGGGAGGTCAAGGTTCAGATCCCACGCGGGCCAACTTAGGGTAATTTCTACTAAATGGTTTCACACTCTCCCTCCAAGCAAATGCGGATATATTTACTCTAAATTTAACCACGTAAATCCCTTACGTAATTAAAATTAGTATAGCCCACTAAAAAAAATATCTTTTTTGACTCGTTCGACCTAACAATATGCTTACACTAATGGGGTTATGATAAAGGTAGAATATAGAGGATGTGTACCAGCACTTGTTTGAAGGAAGAGTTGGAAACACACAGTGGAAACCCAATCTTCTTGTTACCAGCAGTTCAGTCTATTGCGAGAGTGAAGCCTTAGACCACACGGTCACCGAAGCGGGTTGTCATCTTCACATTCGAGCTCTGGTCGCACTTCCCACACTTTCCGGTACTACCACGAGACTACCAGAACAAAAATAAACAAGTAGTCAGGGAACAACGTTTTCACTGCCAGCTAAGGCGTCGGGGCAGTGCACGCGAGCGATACAATACATTGAGAGTGGTCACATGTCTCTCTCTCTCAGACGTCCTCAACATGAGCTGCGGGTCGTTTCCGCACGTGCTTCATCTCGCTTCTGCTGGTTCATTCCCTCAGCCTACAGACGTGTGCCAGTGGTTGCAAGGTCTAAGACGTCACTCTCGCAATATACTGGACTTGCCAGTGACGTATAGATCGGGGTCCGAATTCCGGTCTAACGTTCTGACGGTGTTTTATTACTAAGATGACTTTAACGAGCTTTATTAAAACCACTTCATGTGTCAAGAAGGTCAAATAATGTTGTAGTCAGCCTGATGACACACAGTAAATGAGAAGGAGGGGAGTCATGGACCAGCGGCGAGCGGGTTTCCTAATTTAGGGGATGTGATGGCTCGGCTTTCCCCCAATTATGATTTAAGTGTGCACTTTTTGTATATACTTATTTTTCCAAGTTCTTATATATTTTGTTTTAATTTGTCCCTCGGTCCCGGCACAGATTTATCTGATTACCAAACCCTTCCTTCACCTCTGACAAGACGTGTATTAATCACAGCTTGAGAATGTGTGGAATGCCAGACCTCCACCGTGGTTCGGATTCCACGTTAAACTGTAGTTCCTCCATTTCATCTCACAATCACCCTACCATTACACATTAGCGTAAGTGCGTATAACTCAAACGGATACTAAGACGCGGTGCTAATAATAATAATAATAATAATAATAATAATAATAATTTAATATGTATGTGTTTTTTATGTATATATTTAAAATGTTCGTGATTAAATGTAACATATTTTATACCCACGCTAATGTGGTAAGGAAGAGAAAAATAACATTCAGAGGAAATGTACACTCATATGCGTTACGTAAAAGGAGCCAATCATTTATGAAAACCATCCTCGGTACAGCTGGTTTTACCTAACACAACTTCACATCCACTATGTCTTGGGGGGGTTCGGGGTTCATATCCCAGCCAGATGGCTGTGGTGTGGTTTTCCTATGCGGTGTTCCGCCTCTCTTCAGGAGAAGACTGGTGAATTTATTTTTAACCAACCCACCATTTTCGTCACCTCACATTAAGTAGTTAGTACCTCTCATGGTAAACGTAGGCCCTATTAATTATAACAAAAGTCACACGACTAACCGAAGTATCTCGATTAGTAGAAAAATTCACATGCATAGCGTATAGCTTAAGCTCCGTCCCTGGAATCGAACCAGATGTCCTGAATGTTTAGCCTACCTACTTAAGCACTCGGCTTTGATTCCTGATTTTGTAGAAAAATAATGTTATACATAGCAATGCTATCTTTAAACAACTTATTTATCCAGGGTTGCAAATATTTTATTATTATTATAAAAGTCCCTATGTTTTACAGGTTTCCAGAAGGAGTCATAATCTTTACAGTCACAGTTAAGTAATCTTATAGATAAATTAAACGTAATTTTTCAAAAAAACAATTCTAGTGTGAAATGGTACGCCATTAGTGTTAATAACAGGATAATTTTACCTTGATGAATTATATGCAGCACAATGATTCTGTGAATGGAGGGTGTGGGTCCTCAAAGGTTCATTAAGTTACATATTATTGAAGGGCGCGATTATAGGCCACACCGTGGTTTTATAAAGATCATCTTAGAGGGGGGAAAGTATGAACTTTTTACAGATTGATATATTGTAAAATACTATTTAGAACTTTAAGTTAAATTACCACAAATTATTTATTTTCGACCTTGTTTTATTATTTGTTTTTGTTTTTTACAAAACTCCTGATTATTCCAGGTGCAACCCTGTTATATACATTTATATCAATAGAAGGTCACACCCAGTTTAAACAAACCACCATGAGTAGGCCTACTTTATGCTACGATGGCTAGTGGACATTTCCCCATTTCTATAGTTGCATGTTTACTCCATAGAGGGAGGACCTAGTCCAAGTAGCTATCGAGCGAATGGTATTAGACCCACGTTCCCAAAGCACTCAGGTGCAATCATGAAATGGGTTACAAGTAGTGCTGGGATGTTGCATGAGCCTCAAAGGTAACGCAACTGTATTACGACAAAAAAACAACACACATGCATATACAGTTTGGATTGAGTTTTACAAATACAGGGACCTACACACACTTAACAACAAAATTAACTTTTTACTAATGACAATTTAGTAAATACAATTGTGAGCAGTTTTATTTGTAGAGTCGAGGTTCACTGAGATATTAATTTCTGGGTTTTAGTCTCTTTTAAGTGACTTAGCTATAAACATTTGTTTATGCCTTATGAGATTAATTTTTATTAGTTAATTCCTCAATTTATAAGTGATTAATCCTAAACTCGGTGATTGAATTGAGATGAATTTAGGAGAAAGGAGCGAGCAACTTATTAAATTACACTTTTTAATTGGCATTAGTTTTTAAAGGCACTCACATGGCTTTTTTTTAAAAAGTAGTTCTTCAAGCCAGTGGTAAAATAAAAACACAACTTAAAAATTTGAAGCTAAGTATGTGCGTGTTGTTTATTTGAATCTGGAAAATAAACACTTTATTTTAAGAGGCAATTGTTAAGTAATGGCCAAATGAACCTAAAATTTAGTTATAAAACGATTATTAAGTATTAGTATTAATAAATATTGAATACGTTTATGGTTGAATGTACCGGTGACACAACTTATTTATTTGACAGGTGAAAAGTTTGATATAATTCATCTTCGAAGCGAGCAGTACAACTTGTCTGGACTTCATATAAATACGGCGAGATTGCTAAATTGAACCATTTCGTTAATCTCACGCATGAAAATCTACAAAATACGATATATATTTTGTAACAGAAATTGATTTTAATCATGAGCCCACAGTACCAAAGAATAATGTACGGGAAGCTAGTTTACATAACACTGTCGTAAAAAAAGGAGGTACAAGCGGAATTTATGACATGTTTCCCGTTTCTAAAACCCTTATTTATCTGTAAGAAAACCACATTCAGCCAGACTTTAATAAAAAACACTCCATGGCATGAGCCCGAAATCGAGCTATACCGACCGAGCGGCCACCACCATTAGCAATTTTAGTGTTAATGGTAGGATTCCCTCGGCGCGTTTCCATAGTTTGTTATGTTGCGTCTGACGACCAGAGTGCGCGTCCAGAATCTCTACAATGCGTCTGCATCCACCGAGCAAACGTGTTTTAGTCGAGTTGTATTTAGTTCTGTGTTTGATTGGGCTGGTTTTGTAAATGATCCAAGATTTTTTCATAGAAGAGGACGTAAATTTAATTGAAGAGGTGGCAAAGCACCCCTCAATTTTTTACATATTTTCGCCAGTGTGCCGGGACCAATATGTAGGCATTAATAGATTACTTTGACATAGTGCCATAGTTCGGGCTAACACCATTTCAAAATAACAAAACTACACGGAACATCAAATAAAACACAAATTAAAAACTCTGATAACCAAGGAACGATTTATACTATTCATAAAATTACACACGACTGGCGACCAAGAGGCACAGTTAGGGAAACAATGTATCCCGCGTCTGCGACCCACCACCCCACGTCTGCTTAGTTATTTTTTTATCGAAGTAATTTTTTTGTAAACGTATTTCTTATAAATCCTCTACAACTTAGGCTACAACTTAGGCTTGGTCACGAAAATTGCCTGTAGGAATCTTCCAGCCATGATGTAGATTATAACAGTCGTGGTAACCTATGTCTAGCTATAGTAGAAAACAAGGAAAAGGTAATTTTTAAAAACAAGTCAATGTTTTCAAGTCGCAAATAGTACAGGGACTGTATAAACTCGTCAGAGAAATAGGGGAAGTGTGATCAGTGGATAAAAAGAGTTCATAGGGTGAACTGCACATTTTCTTCCCTCTCTTTCTTATTTCGTACAAAGGTGTCTAAGTGAAATAGTACTTAGACTGCTTAGGTGCGTCGAGATAAGATGCAGCCCGCTTTCCAAAATAGCCTCGAAATCTCCAAGTAAGCAACGTCGTTAAGTTAGGAACTCCACGCACGGCCTTTTATTGTGAATCCCTCTGTACAGAGAGATCACGCGCTCTGTAGCTGCACTTGGGCCTGCATGAACGGGCACTAGGCATCCCGCACGACCGAGCTTCGTGACAGGTTCCGTATCTTGCCAGGCGCAATGGCAGTACTGGCTGGCTCCGACCCGGCTTGGAGAGAGGGACGCTGACGACGACTGGATGGAGAGGAGAGACTATTCTCTGAGCGAGGGCCAAACTCCCCAGCCCCCATCCCTTCGCCCTCTCCCCAAGGGCTCTGAAACACTGCCATTGTAAATATGGCACACAGCACAAAGCAAGCGCTACACGAGCCGGGCTAATTGCGTTACTTCAAAGACCAGTTGAAACTGCGGAAAATCGTATTTAACTTTACGAGTTTAAAGACAAAGACTTCATACGTAATTAATAACCAATTACAAGTCTTCAGAGCGGCTATTGTTTCATGCCACGCAACTGTGATCTTTTGCTCATCTGCAATTTTTTTTTAACTTTTTTTTTTAATCTTTGGTGGGCCACATTACGTTTTACCAGCAACGAACTTTTATTTCATACAAATGTAAATGGGTTTTCTATCAAAAAATTAACAAAAGTTTATTTTTGTAACAATATGAATTAACAAACTTATTAAGAAGTAATTTCTGTAATTCTGTTTTAGAATGCGGCGCAGCAACAATTCCTAGTTCATGGTAAGAGAAGAATTGAATTATTCCAAATGAAATATTCAACCATCCAAACGTAAGTATTTCTCAACTATTATATGCTAGTTACTATTAGGGAAAAAAAAGCAAATGTGCTTAAAACAAAACTATGTTAATTTGTGACATTACTGGTTGGAATATTCTGAGCGTGATGGACTCTGAACCAATTTAACATTACTTGTCTCAACTTTGTGTTTCAAAATGAGATTCCTTCATACCGGCTGGGACACCATCCTTTTCTCTACCCCCTTGGAGTGAGTAATTAAAAACTCATGTGTAAAACTAATTAAAACCAATTTAAAACTGAAATAGATCCGTTCAAATGTGTTAAACTTTGTCCAAACACTCTTCAAACAGAGTATATGTTTATTTAATTTAATATTTGAACAAATATATATAGAGTTTTGATCCCCTAAGAGTCCATCCAAAATAAGTCCCGAGGTTTTAGGACTCACCAACAAATATAAGAGTAGATTTATAACGACTGCTAACTAATATCTGTTTATTAAAAAGTAAGTAGCAAACAAGTTATTAGTAATGGTCTTTTCCCAACATCTCCTAAGGACCTCGAGAAACCAATATTAAAAAGAGAATGTGTGTGTGTGTGTGTGTGTAGAAGAGGGGAGGTAAAAATAAAGAAGCTTAGAAGTTTTAAGTGCATTATAATCAGGAAGTTCCAGACCAAAATGGCTTCGCTATGTAAACTTAAAAAAAAACGCAATTAAAATATTCCTGATGTCGAAACTTCAAAACCAGAATTATGATTATTATTGTTAAATTAAATTTAACGGAAATTGGGAGATGTAAACATGGACCAGTGACGGTGTGAACAACTATAGTTGGAAACTTGTTGCCTTGGAAAATCACATGCAGGATGTATCTTTAAACAGAGTAACACAACTGGTGTAATTTTCAGGCAGCAACTACAAACCGTAAGTTTATAATGATATTTTCCTCTCTTCCATCCTTGGAATACATTTCTCTGGCGCATTCAACCTAACATTTTCAAGGCGAATGCACGTTAGAAATGGCGGGAAGATGGAAAATATAGGTCTTTACGGCTCTAAGTGACGTCGAAACTTTCTACAGAGATACCCCGCACTTATGGCATTAAGTTTCAGACTACTGTCGGAACTTGAAAATTATAGTCACTCAAATCAATGTGTCCCCTCCCTCCCCCACACACACTTATTGATGTGTATACTGCACTGCAATCGTCAGATACGGACCTAATTGTCGTTACACACGTAACTAAAATAAAGACTGCAGATCTTATTTTAAGAAAAAGGGCA
Source organism: Timema poppense (assembly GCA_902141375.1). Lineage (NCBI taxonomy): Eukaryota > Metazoa > Arthropoda > Insecta > Phasmatodea > Timematidae > Timema > Timema poppense. Next base: position 33,822 of record CABFOV010003923.1, on the reverse strand, counting down.
GGCCTATAAATCATTGGACAGTGACATGCCATGCGCTAAGCCACTGGCAAGAAAGAGCCTCAAGCCCACTTCAGTGGACGAATAGTCTCAGGGCTTAAGGTGGTTTTTCCTAAATGATTCCCCATTCTCCTTCCACGCAAATGAGGATAGGTTCATACCCCCCTCACTCTGTTTACTTCCAAGGGGCAAAAAAGGGGGGGAGGGCAAGAGTCGTGGACACATTTTTTAACAATTTACTTATGATTATTGCGACCACTGACTAGTAACATTGAACAATATTGATTAAACTAACTATATTTAAAAATTCGCATTTATTAATTATTTTCGATCATAACACAATACCAAAATATATTAATATAACAATATGATAGCTCCAGCCTCATGGGATGAAAACATTTTAAATATTATTCGAATTTGGAATTTATGAGGAAAAGATTTAGCTTTTTTTTAAAAGGAATTTATCGAACATATAAATCAAAATCCAAACAATTCACTACAATGACTCTATAGTAGTCAGTGATACCCAAATTTACAAACTGAATTGTTCTATCTTAATATTAATCCAACATTATTTGGAAAATCTTGCCAAACCATCAATATTTTGTTCCAACTAATGAATGTTTTTTTTTGTTGTATAATGTTTTTCTCCCAGTCATTGCTTCCCCCTTCCTCCTTTATGTTTCTAATCAAATTAGCTTAACCTGAACATAACTTCATTTTGGCCCTCCGTGTTTCTTTACTCAACCTAACTTAATCGGGACATAACATAATTTTTCCTCACCCCCTGGACAAAAAAAAATCCAGCACCAGTTAGAATTTAAATATTACACATTTTATGATGAAAATATTAACTGGGGAATATGTAATTTTTTTAATTTGTAAATTTACGTATTACCTGGAACCACTAAACATAACTCCAGTCAAGGTATTCAAAGAAATAAAATTTTATGACTATTTAATCTTTTCATTTGCTTAACAAAGATATACTAGACTGCTAACAAATTATAGTTTAATTACTTTATAGCATTAGGAACTCGAAAGTTCATTGTCGCACTTAGAAAAGTACGCCACCCATTCCTATCTTGAGTTAGTTCTATCCAGTCCACCTCATTACATCCTATCTCTTTCAGGTCCTTTGTAATGTTATTCTCCCATCTGCGTCTTGGTCTCCAATTTTATTAAAAATTACAATTTTTTCAATTTTCAATAATATCATATTAGTAGAATGTATAAACATATATTATAAATACAGCTTAAGGATAAAAAAAAAGTTTTATTTTACTAATATGTCGATTTTCCTCCAAAGTAATCATTACTAACAAACTTAATTTGTGATGTTTTCATGACATTCACGAGCAAAATTTTATTTCCTAGCTTTTAATACAACAATACCATAGGATATAAACAGAAAAAGTTGTAGCCAATGTAAGTTATATCAAACTATATGAAAGCTCTAGTCGAAATAAGGAAATAAAAGTAAAACTTCCGCGAAGTGACTCATACCTTTTTAACACACGGCTTCACGAGTGGGAAAAGTAGAAAATGGCTGAGTCACATATGTTACAAATCAGAACTCCCCCTCCCCCTTCCTTTTACGTGGAGGCAACACATCGCACAATGCAGGTAAACCATCATTACTCTTCCACAGCGACACAATGGGGAGGCACTTTTCATAACGTCTCCCGTTGAAAAGACAGGCTTCCTGAGCCGCGACGCGATATTTCACACAGGTGGTGGGAAGGTGACAACTTATCACTTGCACCGCGACGCACTGCACCAGGAATATTGCTTGTTACAAGGGAGGGATCGTGGGTGAAGGGGGGTGAGGGGCCACAACAATGGGGACATCAACGAGGTCAACAAGATTCTGGCGTCGAATGGTATAAGAGGGAACTGTGACGGACGGATCTTAAACTTTACATGAGAGGAAGTTATAGTCGTGCATATTTCACAATCACGTGAAAGCGAAAACCGTAGCTTTATAGAATGTCACATAATGCTATGAATATAATATGACAATACAACAGCTTAAAATGGAGACTTCGTGTACGTGTGTTATACATAAACAGCCATATATATAATATATATTTATGCCAAAATTTTTTGAAGCATACTAATATATATAACACAACCCTAAAAATATGGCTTAGTGACAACACAATGAAACATTTGGTAGTAAATAACCATTTGTTTGTGAAAGTCTGAGTTATTTTAAAATATTGATAAGAATGTAAGGTAGAACAATTAATGGTTTCATGAAACAAATTGTTTGATGGTCATAAAATGTTATCAATGCATAGTCCAATGTAAACATTTTTGCTCTCATACACATTATCGTGCACTGATATAGTCAGTCGGTTCAGAAAGTGCAGGTTGTATACTTCAAATAAATAAATGTACACACTGACAAAAATGTCGAAGGAAAACTTATAAAAAAATTATTTGATTATTTTAGATTTTTTTTATAGAAATGTGTGTGGGAGATGGGGTGATATTTTAGGTATCTTTAACAAGAAATATATATATATATATATATATATATATCCCGGGCGATAGTTTGAAATTACAATATTGGACGATGATGCAATAGTATTTATCCAATTTCTTATATAGTTGTTAATCAAATGGCTTGAAGCAGATGGAATTGTACTAGACTTTAAATAATTTTTCAAGAACACTTTATTTAACCGCTGACCAGAGAAAATATATATTAAAAATATTTATATTACAAATAAAGTGTTTTTAATAACACTAACAACGTACACAGGTTAAGATTGATGTATGCATTCGTCAGTGAAGATATTTTCCCTATTTGAGGAATTCAAACTAAATACACTTAATGGCATATAGCGGAGGGCTATTATTAATCTTCACGTATACAATGCCAGCCCACGGAGGGTGGAACACATTTTACAAATGGCCGCTAGGCACCAATTAGGAAATTAAATTCGAAATGGAAGTGATTATAAACTTGACCTAGAAAAATAAAAGCGCTTGAAGAACATTGGAACTAATACACATGTAGACATAGTTATAAATTTAAAAATGGAAGAGAATAAAGACACAATTATATTATTGATATTATACAAGAAGTCTATAATTTTACATTATTTTATAATTCCATAATTATAATCACAGTACAAAGAATCGCGAAAAATGATTTGTTACCATTTACGATCCACAACCAAAAACACATTGAATGTATGGTTACACAGCAAAAAGGTTACGTAGGGAGGAGTCTGTCAAGATCAATTAGAATGATAAGAACTAATTATTTTTAATATATAACAATTTCTGATTTTTTTTGTTGGTGGAGACAACAATTCAATTAATTTAAATTAATTAGTATAGCTTAGCTTAAAATAATTTATGAGCTCGTATTGCTATGAAGGGAAGATGGATAAAACCACAGTAATATAAAATTAATATTAAAAACAATCCCCAATGTAAATTGCCTAGATTCGAATCCTAACCTCCCCATCAACGGCGTCAAGTGTAATAGAACACTAAGATACAGACACTGGTTGGTAAACTACTTGTATTTCTCCCTCTCATAAAGGATAGAGTTGTTAATTAATTAATTAATTATGCTGTCATAGCAAACATTTACCATTGTAAAATCTCTTTGGAGATGTTGATTTTTGTGTATGTGTTCCACGTCTTAATATCCAGAAATCAATAAAAATAAGTTACTTTAAAAAAAATACACTCACTTATTAGATGAAGTTATATTTTTTGAGCTGCTTCGGTGGTTGCATGATCCAAGGAGTCACGCTCGCGATAGACTAAACTTTGGATGACGGGAAGATTTGGTTTAGAAGCCTAGTCCAAAATGGGTTCCCCCCTCCTCTCTCTACACGCAAATACGGGTACACTTCCTCTAAACATAACCTTCATAATATCTAAAACTATTATCGTAATTAGTATATAAGCGTACAAACCTAACGGGCTGTAAAACGCGGTGCTAAAAAAACTTTAAAACGCGATGCTAAAAAGTAAATATTTTTAAAACTAAGTATTTAACAAAACATATTTTATTAATTAGCTACTACTGGTAGAGTTAGACATGAAAATCTTCAAGAAAGTTAAAGGTGTCAATATAGTAGTGTATGTTGAGAAAAAAAAGTCCCATAGTTACTTATTTTTGTATAAAACATGCTTCGTTATTATCATAGAGAAACATATCTACCACTAACTCCAAACTTCTTCCCATGTCGCCACAATGCAGTAAACAATACTTCAAACTTTTAAGTAAGAAGTCTATTTATAAATTTAAAATAATGGAGTATGAAAGATTGTTCCCGTTGGTTAAAGTTTAAGTAAGGATACATTTTAAATAAAAAATGCCTGAAAAAAAGAGATGGAAAAACATATTGTGGAAAATAGATCCTCTGACGATTTTTTAGTCATTTGGTCAGTAGTTAAATTTGTAATAAGTGGGTTGTAATTTCTTTGTTACGAAATAATTATGAGCAAAATAATGTTATTTAATTTAAATTCAGAGTTAGAGTTCTAGTCCAACATTGTGAAAAAATTCCATTCAAAAATAAATTTAGAATACATTAAGAATTAGTCTCAATTGATTTGATACATACAGAACCTGTCTGGAAAACTACTAGTTAAAAAGCGAGATTTATCAAAAAACTATTCTGAATTGGGGTTTCATTTATTCAAAAAATCATATTCCGAAAATTTAGAATTTTCGTTTATCCATGCAAAAAAATCTAACTAAAACAATACATTTAATTAAGTAAAATATTACTCGTGATTACTTTTACCAAGACATGTAGGTAAATGCTAGGATTTACCAATGAGCGCTGATAAACCTTCAAAAGTAAACATTTTGTTAGCTATTCGAACTTTTACCAACCGATTTGTCAATGTTGGGATTAACTATTTACTATTTAAAATTTACTAGTCCTCGAGCTTTAACAGTAGCATCTATGTATAATTTAACGTATCTTCTATTATGTTTTGCGTACCCCAGATTGAATACCACTGTACTAGAGCGATTAGACGCGTAAAATGCATTTGTTATTTCAAAATATGGTTTGAAAAAATTTAATTGGGAAGTTATCAATATGTCCCGATATAATTAAGAAATATTAAATCCATTCAAGTTTTATTGACTAAAATTATGAATAGGTGAAATTAGCTCATTTATACGACGTTTAACGTGAAGTGTCGCAGTTCTTAGATCAATTGATCAGAAATAAAAAATCCTCTTCGGAACCAATACCTTTGTTTACAGGTTCACAAGAGAAAGTGCTAGGACAATTATGGATTCTTTTAGTGGTTTTAAAGCTTCAGAAGATCCATTCCTATAAGAAATAACGCGGTGTGATATTCCCCTTCAAGTAGGTGGTCCCATTAAACAGTTTTCTATAAAGTAAAGAAATAACTAAAATCTAAGTTTAACAGCGCGAATCACTCAAAGTGAACCCATGAGCCCTTTCAGAACGGTAAAGAAATTTAATCTTGCAAATAAAAACGTCAACCTTCAATAGGCACGGCAGGAATCATATTCGGGTTACATTGTGTGAGTTTTTTAATGTTGAACCCAGAAAAGGCGAGAGATTGTGTCACACGAGGCGACGTGTTCGGCTGTGTGCTGCGTGTCGGAGGGCGATGATATTGCCACACATTGTTGTTCGGCTCAAGATTGATGGTCGCCAACCTCGTAAGGAGGCGGGGCAAGGAAACAGGTGAGAAGGGGCATGCTACCATACCCACGGGATTAGGCACATTCCCGTTACAGTGTGGTAGGCAATATGTCTTGTGGGCTCTGGTTCGATCACAGGTGCCTTAGCGACGTTGTATACTTTGTGACTTCAAATATATTTTGCGAAGCTGGTTGAATCTTAACTTGACCAATTTAGACACTCAAAGCACTATCATACTTAAGCACTAATGTGATAAAAAGAGAGAAGAAAATTAGCAGTTCCCCATTTAAGGCCCCTTAACTATAGGCTGATAACAATTTCCCTCTTCCACTGACAAATATACAAACTCACGTTGTTATTCCTCGATGCGGCTTTGGGGATAACTGGTTGATGTCACGACGGCGACGTTGTGTTCCGACCCGTGTGGGTAGGGTAGGAAAAAGGTCGACGAGATTGTTCCGGAAACGCGAGTCACGGCGGGAGGTAGTATAAAGTCCCGGCAACGCGAGTCGCGGCGGGAGGTAGGATAGAGTCCCGGCAACGCGAGTCGCGGTGGGAGGAAGGATAGAGTCCCGGCAACGCGAGTCGTGGTGGGAGGTAGGATGGAGTCCAGGCAACGTGAGTCGTGGTGGGAGGTAGGATGGAGTCCCGGCAACGTGAGTCGCGGTGGGAGCTAGAATAGAATCTCGGCAACGCGAGTCAGGGTGGGAGGTAGGATAGAGTCCCAACAACGTGAGTTGCGGTGGGAGGTAGGATAGAGTCCCGGCAACGCGAGTCACGGTGGGAGGTAGGATAGAGTCCCGGCAACGTGAGTCACGGCGGGCGGGAGGTAGGATAGAGTCCCGGCAACGCGAGTCAGGGCGGGAGGTAGGATAGAGTCCCAGCAACGCGAGTTTCGGTGGGAGTTAGAATGGAGTCCCGGCAACGTGAGTTGCGAGGGGAGGTAAGATAGTCCCGGCAATGTGAGTCGCGGTGGGAGGTAAAGGATGACAGCCGAAGGAAAGGGAGTTCAGACAAAATTGCTCTTTCAAACGACACACCTGAGTTGGGTAACCAAGCACAACAACATTACTATTTGAGCGTGAGACACTAGTGACTTGCATTTACAAATAATATGATTCTTGTTTCTTATTCTAGGTAGTCAAGAAGATTCCTCAAAAGAGCACACTTGCCCCACACGACACGACTCAACACGATCCGGCGTCTAACACAAGACAGAACAGCGCACAGGCTAGTAATCATCTCATTATTGTCACTCTTTGTTAAAAATATTCACAAACATTTATAATTTGATGTTGAAATAAAGTTTATTTATATTTTTAATTGAGTTTTTCAAAAAATACATGCAATTTCATGAAATTCTTCGACCTTTTTTTTCTTATTTAGTATATTCTTTTTTTAAGGCCCCCCTCCCCCTCCTTCCCAATGTGTTGTCTGGACACAATATTTATCAAGATCTAAACCCTAACGTTCTCTCGTTCATTAAGTTATTGAAAACAAGAAACAAACTTTTTTGAAAGGGCGTGTTTCCGTAACTCTCAAAAAGTCGAGATATAACTTTATACCTTTTCAGAGAACAAAAATAACAGCCACGCATGTAAGCTCGAGGCGCTTTTCTTTTTCTTTCTTTTATTCTGTACCCCATGTTGTGTTTCCAGAAAACTAAATACATGGAGTTTATGATACTGTGTCAGCCATCGCCAACAACGCTCATTATCTTTTTAAAAGACGTAATTTACGAAAACCTTTTTTACTATTGTCCAAAAATGTCATTTACACGTGGTTGTTTTTATTTACGTTCTCTGCGTCTTGTACGGGCTATCCGCATATTTACACTAATGGGGCAGGGATGAGGTAATTAACGTGCAATTTCTGGACAGGCTTAAAACATCAGCACACGACTTATAAACTAACTTAACTCACACAACCTCCAGCCCCTCGACCGTTAATTCATCACTATGAAAGAGGAAAGCCACATTTCATCAATGATACGTTTTTCGGCAATGCCAGGAACCTAGCCTGGGACTCGTAGTTGAGTATACATACATGATATACCGACTGAGCTAAAGTGGTAAGGATGAAGTGGGTAGAAATTAAATGATGTGTTCCCGCGTTCAGTGAAAGGAGGGTGGGAGATAACTTTTGTAGTACGGTATTGATATTTTTCTTCCTATAATTTTAATGAGTACAGTATCGATATCACACCCCTTCACGAGGAGAGACTACGCAACTTGCCTCGTTTGTCAATGACGAGGCCGGGGGTGAGGGGGTGAATTACAGCCGGATGTATTGAGGTGAGTTTTCCTAAATGTTTGCCCCCTTTCCATTTGCGAAAACGCATGTACACTTTCCTTACCCCCTTAGTGTTAATATGTGGATACATCAGACGGGTAGTTAGACGCGGAGACAAGAATTTTCGATTTTAACCAAGAGAGATAACCATTAAAATCAAAATAATCGTACACCTTAATCTAAATTTGAGACTTAAGGTGAATCAGTAGTGATGATGATGATAGCAAAATAGTATTAAAAAATAAGGTGAGTTAAATACACGAGGGGAAAGTAGCGATATCAAAGATAAAATAGTTAATAAGAATAGATGAAAAGAAAAAGCTGCGACGTAGGAAGAAGGGTATAGGCACAGAAAGAATGAAGACAAATTGTTCGCAAGGTGATAGAGACGCGTGCAGCAGACAACGCGAGGAACGGAGAAAGGGAGAAGAAAAATGATAGACAAGAGTAAAAGTGGAAGATGTAAGGTAAAAATAATAACAAAAGTGTTAAAATAAATTGCGGTTGTGCAAACTCTATACTAAGGTAACAAACAACGTAACCTCTTCAAAACGAAAGGTGGGCGTGATGTTGGGACGAAATATCAATAACTAGAACTCCGTTATTTTACACCTAAAAAAAAAGTTTTAAAACCAAGTGAAAATGTTACCCTTAATCAATTGAAAAGATTACAAGTAAAATAAAGGTTTTTCAAGCTGTTTAAAAATGTCATATTGTAAATCTATGTGTCTGTAGGTAGGGGTTATGCATAGAAAAGATGTAAAATAAATAAAAATGGGATGTGTTGGTTGATATAGGCCCTACAGATGAATAATTTCTATTTTATATTGGAAAAACAACAGTAAAATTAAGGAAACATGTTTTTAATGCATTATATTATCTTTATAATGTTATAAAATGAATTAAAGTTTCTTTTAAACTATTTTATTTACTAAAATAAAGTAGGTTATTATGTAGTAGGTAGTTATTATGTAGAAACTATATTGTTACATTATTACGAGTATTTAATCAGTGACAGCCTCCCAAACATAACAATGTGTTTTACATAGGGCGACCTAGTGGTCTAGGGGTAAGGTGTCATACTTTTGTGTTGGGGGTCCGGGGTACAATCCTCGGTCCCGGCACAGATTTATCTGATTGCCAAACCCTTCCTTCACCTCTGTACAAGACGTGTATTAATCACAACTTGTGAATGTGGGGAATGCCAGGCCTCCACCGTGGTTCGTATCCCACGTTAAACTGTAGAACCATTGTTTTATTTCGTGATCATTGTGATCTAAAAATCTAAGAAAATAAAAGGTCAACTGTAGCAGTACTGTCACAACGTAAAGGCGTCTCTTCTTGCAACATATTTAACCCTATTATTTTATCACGTCAAATGTCACCATTCGGATAAAACGCGACCATTTTACTATTTACGAGAATATCAAATAATGTGAAAATAGTATATGTTTTATAATAAAGTTCCCAAACACGATTGACCCTGGCCACGGCCGTGGATTACACATTGGTGTTGTTTTGTACCCATATGAGAACCGTTAAGCTTAGTCACTTCACATCATTGAAGAGAAACGAAGCTATTTTTTAATGAACGTACGGGAAACGAATACAATACCAAATGTAATTAGTTTGGACACGCGTTAAAAAAAATCTTTGTTACCTTAGGAAGACCGACCTTAAGCTGGTAAATATACTCGCTTCGGTGTCCGCATGGTCTCACGCACTACCCTCGTGTTGGACGATTGCCGAAGACGGGGAGATCTGGGTTCGATCTCGGTCGGGTAAACTAAGAGTATTTTTACCTAAATGGTTTTCCACTCTCCTTCCACGGTGATGCGGGTGTACTTCCTTTCAATTAAGCCTTCCTAATCCCAAAATCAATAGTTTATTAGTACATTGGCGTATAACGAGAGCGGGTAGTAAGACAGGGCGTTTAAAAAAACTGGTCATTACCATTGAAAAAATAGAAAAAACCTGCTTACTATAAAAGTCAGCCGATACCAGAACAAACCATCTAAAAATAAAATTGACGGTAAAACAACTTCAGCTTGAATGACATCGAGACTCCTTTCATTTATATATAGTTTTAAAGCAAATATTTAAAATATTTTAGGAATGTCCTGCATATTAAATTAATCAAATAAATATCATTACTTACAAAATTAAGATACCCACTACTATGTAGAACAAATGCACTTAAGCCTTTCTAGTTCTCTAAAGTTAAATTAATTTTTTCAACAGAAGGTTCAACTTCTAAACTTTCAGCCTCACCTATATTCTACTTCAATATTCATCCAACGGCGAAAATAAAAATGCCAAAGCTAAGCTAAAGCCTGTAAAGATGGAAAAATTTACGTTCTCTAACACCAAACTACATCCGTGATCTTCCCAAAGGCGCTAACATCACAGGAACTCTGCTATCTTCAACACACTTTTTATGAAGGCCAGCACAAAATAAAACGCATTTTTTGTTTAAAAAAAAGAAAGAAAAGAACGCCATAAAAAAGGTCGAAGAGATACTGTAGTCCCCGTAAAAAGAATTCCATTTTCCAGAAGAGCTATCAAAACTTGTAGCTGACACAAGGTCCGCGTGATGTTCCAAGAGCAAAATGTTTTAGAAGAAAGTAACCAACTTTGACAAAATAGCTATCATACTCATATCCCTGACAATTCTATCTCTTTCTCTCCCTCTCTCTCTACCTGATGTAAAAAAATAGTGTTATCCCAAATAAAAAACTAATGTTACGTTCAATAGTGGTCAAGCCAATCAATATTTTCGAGTCGCTTTATTACGAATCTATCTGCAACATATATTTCTATCCGCAAAACACTTAGTGTATAAGTTTTGATGTAGATAAATATTAAAAGTTTTTACCTGAATAAACAAAATGTTTGAAATAAAGAGCTTCCTCATATATTTAAAGTGAGTTAAATTTTGTGTTAGTTAAAAATATAGTTTTCAGTTACTTGAAAATATAAAAACACGAGTGATCTAAGAGAGGGGTACTGATGCTAGTATTCTGATAGTAATAATCAGACGTTTTTTATTTGTAATTTGTAATCATATAGCTCAAAAAACAAATATGCTGAAAATAGAAAATGGGAAATTTTTTATAATTTGTCATCAGAAAAATATACTTTGCATAGCTTACATATAGCGGAATGGTCTCTTATTTGACAACCCTAATGATACTAAACCAAACGTTGAGAAGGGGGGTGGGGGGTGAAGAAAGAAGGAAGTGAAAAAAAAAATCTTTCGTCCTAAAACCAACAACATAACTTACCAAGTTCCGCCTGGAAAAACTTGCGGGGAAAACTTCTCTCAAGAAAACATGAATATAAACTTGCAGTTTCTCCTCCCCAACGACACCCCTAAAAACAGTTCCTGAACTCCCCGAGTGTCCATATATTCGTGAGGCATTGACTTGTTTAAGATTCCCCACGCGGCCATTTCTTCAGGAGTATAACAGTGGAGATATTTGTCAGCTGGGTGAAATGTGGAAGCCACGCACCCAGGCAAATATAATTTTCCCTTTTGGAGTTAACTTTAATATTTAAGTATCCCCCCTTTTTTTGATGCAACTTATTCTTCAAATAGTTTATACGTTCAAACAACTTAACAATTATTACATAACCTATAGGCAAAGGTTTAGTGATAAGTATTTCCTTTTTTCAAAGGTGTTTCTTGAGAATTTACGTTAGGTAGGATATTATACTTTGTAATTTTAATAGTCACATATATCACAATATCAAAAGTATTTTATTGAAAAAAATCAGTACCTCTTTAGTTCTTGTAGTCCTAACTCTATTTCTAGCTTTATCACTGAAGAATAGTATCTCAAATATGTATTCGATAGTCCTTTTATTATTAAAAATAATCATGTGATAGTTTTTTACGTGGAAATTTAGTACACGTTATATAGCTAAACATTCAATACATATATGCTATTGACTGAAAACACAATTTTAAATTAAAGAAAAATTAACATAATAAACGATTTTCAAATAATGTAAAATTTGCTTGCCAATTGTTTGATAATGCACACGTGTGTGAACAGTTGTTTTCGCTGATAAGGTACAAACACCCTGTAGGCTTCCAGAAACGCATTTATTATAGCTTATAAAAGAAACTAACCACAATATTTAAAGTCCTACCTACATTCGTAATATTGCTGCATATAACGGGTTTCAAAATTCGGCCAACTGAACATTATTTTTTTCAATGTGCTTCTTATGATTAAAGGTTTTCGACACGTTTGGTCATAGATCGTTGAACGAATCACACATAGCGTATATCTCTATAGTCAAAAGGGGAAGGGGTTCTTTTAGGCAACGATTATACTATATAAGGTCCAATTTTCATAATTTTTATGAACAATAAAGGTTTATAAGCAAAGAAAGTGCCAAAAAACTTCAAATAAGAAAACAATTATTTTTTTCGACATAAGTTTATCGAGCTCTACCAAACAAATTATACTTACAGTTTAAAAAATATATTTAATTTGAAGTATTTTTCTACCAAAATACTTTTGAAAATTGGATGCCTCTAAAATCTATTTAAAGTGGTATCCACCTGATTCAAAAAATTATGTTAAATGCCTTAGAAAATATTTTAAGTGCTCCTTTCTTCTCTAACATTTTTAAAACAAATATACAAGCCATTTTGGCAGCCGTATTGATGATAAGAAGTGTGATCTTTCTGAATTTTTGTTTTTTATTCCTGACAGATGGCAAAGTTCCAGAATTTTTCCCGGTTATGCCGATCAGTGGCTACCCTGTATTAATAAGTTATATTTTGTCAACATCGACAAAAATAACATAATTTGTTTAATTTCACTAACTGACATCTGTTTCAGTGGCCACATGGTTTAAGACGTCACTATCTCAATAGACTATACTGCCGATGATGGGGAGATCGGGATTCGAATCTCGGCCGGTTTTAATGAAGGTGATTTTTCCTGAATGATTGTCCTCTCTCCCTCAACGCGAATGCGAGTACACTCATTCAACCTTATTATTATATAAACGTATAGCCCGAAAGGGTGGTAAGACGCGATGCTAAAAATAAGCCTAGTCTAATGTAAACTTACCATGGTACTACGAACACACCATGCATGTAAGAGGGTAATATATACACTAGGGCCCGCATATCCGCGGGTAATACGTTCCTAGATCTACAAACCACGGATAGTACCGAACTGTTATGTAACGTGATATTCATGTAATATACATACATACGGTAAGGTTTAATTTACTATTTTCCATTCTTCTTGTTGCGACGATCACTGATGATGACGGTGATAAGATAGCACAATGGCCAAGATGTAATGAAGTGGGCTGATAGTGAAGCCATTGTGACCTAAATACTATTTTTTTCTTTAATTAAAAATAACCCGCCTCGGTGTCGTAGTTGGCTAACTCGCTAGTCGTGTTGAGCTCGACTGCTGAGGACGGGGAGATCAAGGTTCGAATCTCGGTCGGGTGAACTGGGGGTGGTTTTTCCTAAATGGTTTTCCACTCTCCCTCCACGTAAATGCGGGTTCACTTCCTTTAATTCAACCTTACCAATTCCTAACCCATTAGCGTAATTAGTACTTAAAGCGTATAACCCGATCGGGTAGTAAGACGCGGTGCTAAATAATAATAATAATAATTAAAAATAAATAAAATTAGGCAGCGCTAAGCCGCAGATACTGAATCAGAGGAACCAGGGGGCCTACTGTACATGCAAAAGGAGTGTACAGTATCTTTCAAGTTATAATTGATCAGTTACGCGCCATTAAATATTTTCTCTTTAGAAATAGGGTAGTTGTGTTCATCTTTACGAGATGCATTTAAGAGCCTAAAACAATACTAGTAATAAAGCTATTAGTGGAAGCGGCACAACACAATATGAGCAGGCAGGCACAACGCCGGGATTGCGTGACTTTCATTGGGCAGTGTGTGTATGTGTGTGTGTGCTCACCAGCACCATACATCAATCACTGGGACACTTAGATACACACTATCATTACTTGAACAATCACACTCGCACTGACCCGTATTTGAACACAAATTGCCAGACATCGACCAAGGAGGCTTCGAACGGTTTACTGACGGTGGTTACATGGTTTTCTAGTTGATACTTATTTGTTAGACAGTTTTAGAGATACTGTAGGAAAATAAGTAAAACATATAATGGGCCAATCGTCAAATTTTGCTGTTATGTAACGTTTTATATATATATATATATATATATATATATATATATATATAATATTTTTTAACAAAGCATCTTATTATCTGTTAGGGTTATACGCTTGTGTACTATTTTCTCTAATAGTGTTATGGCTTATAAAGGTTATACTTAAAGGAAGTGTACTCACATTTGCGTGGAGGGAAAGTGGAAAACCACCCTCAGTACACCCGACCAAGATTCGAACCCCGATCTCCCCATCACAGGCAGTCTAACCTATTGCGAGAAGGACGCCTAAGACCATGTGGCAACAGAAGCAGGTAAAGTTAGATTATAGTTTTCATCACAATAATATTTCTCAAGACTTAAATAAGTTTATCTTACCATTTTTATTAGATACCAATTTTCATGTTGAGCAAGGGAAAAATGTATATATATGTAGGTATATATATTTATTTATTTATTTTGAAAATTAAATAGTAAGCGAAAAAATTATATTTAACAGTTAGAGAGAAAATATTTGGGAGTGATTTTTGTTGTTTACAATTGACATCAGTAGGAAAATATTTACGTGATTTTTTTTATTTGGTCATTTGTGATTNAAATAATCATAAAGACCATTTTGATAAAAAAATATATATTGTTTTTAAGCCAAAATTTATTGTTTTTCGAGACAAAATTTCAAAGATTTATTTATCAGGGGTCCTTAATAAAGTGGCGTTTATTAATTGCTTTGCGTGTTATCTATCAGATAAAACAAACCGCAAGAAGGAATCAGGGTAACAGTCCTGTATGTACAAGAATAATGAAATGGTATCCAATCAGCATTTTAATTATATCTAAATGACATGTTATATTAAAAAAAAAGAGTTACAAACCACTTGAATTTGTTTAGCAACAGTTAACAATTTCAAGTTTCGTTTCTTGAATCAAGAAAACAAAATTTAAAAGTTTTGCTTATAGGCTAGACTCTAAGTAGTTACTATACTGTACTATACTACTATATTTTAAAGTTTACCAAATATTGATGAAAATATTAAAAACTTTTTGTACAGGTAAGCCAATGATTAAAAAACAAATTATTATTATTATTGAAGGGAAAGGAGAGAAAGTTCCACTTTAACTCAAGTTGAGTTAGTGCTTCCATCTGTTAGACAATCATGAGACCTTTCTAACACTTCAGACTATGGTTAAAAGAGTTCTCTACCATGTTTAAAATAACTATATATATATATATATATTTTTTTTCTGGGGTTCTTATGCGGTTTGAGATATATAAGTTGTTGTCTTGAAAAATGTGTGTAATGTGACATTCCCCTCCTTTCCCTTGTATCCTTAAATCCGTTACCTCTAAAATCTTTACAATGAAAATCTAATGGTAGATAGTTCTAGGCTCTAGTTTTTGGATCATGGGGTCTCTTAACTTTTTATACCGAAGAATCCCTTGCATCGGAAAATAAATACAAATATTGGAGCCCTCATACATGTTTTTACACTAATACTATGAACATTCAATAACGGCAATTAAATTTTACAATTAGTATAAGATATAAACCCAAGTAAAAACATGACATGCTCCGCCTTAAGCAAATGAGCCCAGTTTGAAAACGCCTATCTAGATTATGCTTGATCGATATCCTGTGGCTAGATCGTAAAATAAATAATTAAAAAATGTATGTCCTACGTTCATATCAACGATATTTTACAAAATAAAATGAAAAGAAAAGTGTATTACGTGTATTTTATAAGCCCAACCTTCTACTCCCTCCCAACAATCTTAAGTATCCATCCTTATGCCCAAACACAAGACGACAGAACTATAGGCCACCATTTTTGCTTTCAAACTTGAGAAAAATCATTTAAAACAAAAGAGGGTCGCGCGCACTTCTCCTCGACACCATGAAAAGGAAAAAAGTGAACACATTACCCATACTCCCCTACCAACTCCAACCCAGTAAACAAAAAAACAAAAAAACCTACAGAAGGTGGCTCCTGCTGCTGTTTGCTTTTAGTTGTTTTCAGTAGGAGGGAGGGGAGTGGAAAGCGTCGCGCGAGAAACCGGCGCATTCATTATTCATGTTACGGGCTCTCACGCTCTCTGGCGGCGGGCGTCCATCTCCGCCGAGTGTGCGAGGGAGGGGAGGGCGCGTCACAGGTCGAGCCTCCCCGGGGCTCCAGCGCTCTACCTGGGCGGGAGGATCTTGTTCACCTGGCGGACTTGGGAGGAACGATATTTATCTGCCTGAAGAGTACGGTCGAAAAAGAGTAGTACTACGCTTGTCACAGGACAGTAACTGAATGATCGACATCAAGAGAAAACATTAACATGTGAATATAACGTTTAGGCTGCTAGCATCTCGTTTATATTTTAAACTAGCAGAAGAATCCAGAGTTGCCCAGGGTAATCAAGCAATTAAACGCATGGTTACCCCTGGGAACGCTTTTCTTTACTTCAAACACAAGGTGGGAAAAAAAAATCCTCATTTAAGTTCTTCTGACCAAATAAATTTAAAAAAATATAATTAAAAATTTTAAATTCCAATTTAAAGTTGCACAATATGTTTGTGCAAAGGGACTACTAATTTTTTAAATTTCAGCCCTCTGCATGCGGTATTTATCGCGCAATTCTCATGACCAACAAACTTTTCATTTTATTAATATAGATATCTATTCCGAAGAAAATTTAACTCTTTGTATATTTCGGTTTATTTATTAGACAACATTAAACAAGCAATTACAAACAATAAAAAGTTAATACATCAGCAAATGTATTTATGTAAGATGCGTAAATTATTTTAGAAAACTGCGTCATGGACAGGGATACATGTATGGCCCTAAAGACTCTACGTGACTGCTCTAACGATTGAGATATCCAGGTTTGTATCGATAGAATAAGCACAATGTTGATCTAATAAGGACTCCCACCAAGGGGCAAGCAGAACAAGGTGTCAATCTCGTCTTGTCTGGTTTGTCAGCAATAGGGATATCGGGGTTTGAATTCCATTCCAGCCTAGTGTATTGAAACATTTTTTCCTAGATGGTTTCCCTCTTCCTTCCGTGCAAATGCGGCTACTCCTCGTTTAATTTCCACACCCGCCTCCCTACTCCATTGATGTGAATACGCGGTTGGTTTATAAGGGTGCTAACGCAGAGCCTAATGACATTTTGTTGTGGAGAGTGTGGATATGCTGTATAGCTCAGTGGCTAGAGAAGCTAAACACTGTTATTGTTAGCTATTACTGGTCGAAGCTGGTGGTGTCTGGTAGCCCCCCAGGTCGAGGCGTCCCGGGTAACAAGCGATACATTACCTCGCCTACCCTCGAGGGGCCCCTTCATCAAACACCCTGGCTATTTTTACAACCTTCATCAACTCCCACACTCACTCCTCTCGCTCCAATTACGGACGCGACGGAAGGCGGCAGCTCTTTGTTGGAATTAGAGTTCGTTAGCAATCCCGTGGTTCGAATTCCACTATAATCAGGTCAGTCGACACTAGCTTGGTAACCTTCAAGGTCTAACAACACTTGTTTAGTTAATAGATTTAATACAAGAGTTATTTAACAATTTTTATCTTTTGGAGAAGACCCACATCGGTGGAAACGCGGACTTAATATCAGGATCATCTATTCTGGTTTGAAGGGGAGATCGAGGTTCAAATTCCGGCAGAGTGAGTGAAAGGTAATATTTTTCTTACATGGTTTTCAACTCTACCTCCCCGCTATGAGAGTACCTTTTCTCTAAATTCAATGGGCGTAATTAAAATTAATGTAGTCCGGCCGGTTAGATGATATAATAAAGAGAAAGAAAGAGTTAATCCTTGTTAAGAATAACGTCCATATTGTTCGAGAAGTTTGCAGCAGTGTCACTAATCTGTTCTCTTTTTTACACACAAGCAATGGGCTATGCGAGTACAATATCATCTGAAAATTCCGTTATAATTATAGAATTATTTATAATGTTGGTGTTGTGACCTTGTTATTTGGTGGTTTTAACCAAAAAACATATTGGTTTGCTAGAATACTTTTTTCCGCCCTAGCACCGCATATTTACTAATTACGCAAGCGATTTAGGAGTAAGGAAGGATTAATTTACAATAGGTATACCATAATTTTAGTGTTGTAAGAGTGAAAAACCATTTTGGAAAAACCACCCTCAGTACACCCGACCGAGATTAGAACCCCAATCTCCCCGTTTTCGGCAGTATAATCTACTGCGAGAGTGACGCGTTAGAGCATACGGCCACCGGAGCAGGTCAAGAGAATACTAATAATTTTGTTGAATAATTTCTGAAATCTAATGGAATTAAGAGCATCCATCGATTATTTTTTTTACTTGTAAACATAAAAAAAAATCCGAATGAATTTTTTTTTTTCAAGATAAGTTTTAATCTTACAGGATACTTTAATTTTTGTTACTATTGTATTCAATTATAGTTGATAAAGCCCCGCTTACAACCAAACTGCGTCCAAAACCTTAGTTAAGTTGGTAACGTACCTGTTAACTGAACTTAGGTCCTAGGTTCGATATCCCGAAAAAATGACTAAAGGTGATTTCCACTTATTTAACTAACGACCGGGAAACCGAGTTCTGTGTCTGTTATAGAGAATTAAGTTAGTTTACAAATCGAGTGCTGAGATAACGAGTAGGTTCAGAAAGTACACGTTAAATACACAAAATAACAATATAAATAAAGTAAAATGCGACTTGGGTCACTTGCGCTTTCATTCTCCCACTTGCACACGTGGTGACCGGAAGTGTAACTAACCAGTCATACCACGGACAATAGGTTACACATTTACAGGGCAAATAACGCGTGCGACACTGCTAGCCCTTTTTAAAAACCATAAGAGCGCAGGTACAAACCGCAATGTAATCATAATAATTATCACGATTAAATTCACAGAGAGACGCCAGTTAGGGAAGCGTTGATAAAACAATGTGAGCACGACCCGGCAAAAGATGCACTCATGCAATGCCGCCGCCGAGCTGTGCATGTGTGTATGTGTGGTTGCGGCGATGAGCCATCAAACACACGTCACGTTATTTTGAATTAACTTGGGGCGAGCTTATTTTCAACAGCGTCACAGTCAAACGAGTGCTCATCAAATGCGTTCATCGGTCAACATGATTTCATTATTAAAAAGTATTAGCTTTGTGTTAATATACAGACAAGCACGGATGGCTACGCCTTTTTAAAAACCCAATGGCCCTATTTTTTTGTATTGATCTTCTGTAACAAGCTTCGTCAATCCTATTCAACTTGATTACGGTTTAGAATTATTATTTTAATCGGCTGAATGATCGGCGTGATAATTTGGTATAGGGTTGAGACTATTTATTCTTTGTTTATAAAAATATCAGTTTTAAGTAGCCTACAAAATATCGAGAGGTGCTGTACAAATTTGACTTACTTATTTAATTGCATAGGAGTAGTTAGCATAGACTTATATGAGCTCACGATTTACAAACTAACTTAAACTAAAACAGCATATTTTTCAATAGCTATCTCACCTTCAGGGTGTTCCATGGGAGACCACTGATACGTGTTGCAGACGTTTAGAAATCCATGATTATTTAAAAAGTTGTTTGATATTTGACTACTAACCCGTTTTCAACATAATGTAGGCGAAAATTATCAGCAGGTTTCTGTTCACCTAAAACAGCCACGTAGGTGGCGTAGTTGGCTAAAGCACTAGTTTCGTGTTGAGTATGACTGCCGAGGATGGGGAGATCGAGGTTTGGGGGTGTTTTTTTTCCTAAATGGTCTTCCACTCTCCCTCCACGCAAACGAGGGTTCACTTCCTCTAAGTTCAAACTTTACCATTCCTTATCCATTAGCGTAATTAGTACTTAAGCGTATAACCCGAACGGGTAATAAGACACGGTGCTAAGTAATGACCAGTAAAAAGTTTAAATTTTGAGTTTAAAGTTTAAAAAGAAAATATTACGTCAATTTACGTGAAAATTTGTACTAGTGATGTTAAGTCAAAATGTTAGAAACCTAGATGTAGCCTTCCTGTATCAAATAAAGTCATGTTTTTATAGTGTCACAACAGAATATATAAAAATAATGAAGGATTGTTTTGTAGGGTTTTATGTAAGTTATCACATTTAAAAAAATCTTTTTAACTGGCCAGAACTTTTACCTACATTTTGGTGAAAACAATTGTTTTAAATATCAAACCACTTAATAAATAATCCGAGATTTCTGAATCTCTACAACACGCCTCAGTGCTCTCTTATGTAAGCACCCTTAACATTAAGATTTCGAGTTTTAATGTATTTCGCTTATGAACATAAGCTGAAACATTCATTTTTAAAATAATTATGAGCGTTGTAGTGCAACGTAGGGTTAATTAATTTGTGTCTTGGGGGTAAACCTTCCTATTTGTGTATTTTATTAGATAATTGTTCACATCTGTGGCTATTTAGACTACTCATGAATAATAACGGCCTGAAGATATTTTCCTGGAAGCATGCAGATTTTTCAAAAATACAAAGATAAATGTATTTATGTATAAAATAATAATAAACAAGGTCAGAGTTTTAAAAATTCCAACCAATTTTATTCAAAAGTTACATTAGCATGAAATAGTCAGTAATGTGAGCTTGTGAAAGCGAGAAGAGGCAGGAGAGGGAAGTACCTACCACAAGGAGTAAAAAGACAGTCTATCAAAGTTAGTCGTTGTAAGGCCAATAGTGAGAAGAGGAAGCGCTCAGATCCAAGAGTTGGAGTATGGGGAATTAAGTCCGCGTGACTCGAGATTCAGCCCCCATACCACCTTCTATAAATCACCAAATAGGTGAACACCAATTCACCAATGATATGTGCGTATTAGGATGAACTTATAGGAGGATTTTGGCAGGAAGATTTTCTTTAATACAAACATTTTTTTAAGGTCAACAACATTTTACTATTTGATTAGTGTTATTTTGTGTATCGATAAATATCAAGAGTGAAAAATTATGTTAACATGACTTGACGCATGAATACGTGAAAGCAGATGGAGTAACTCTTTTAGCTGTCAGAAAATAGAACCATACACACAAACTCTAGATTATTTTTGGGACCCAATCAGATACTTTATAACTAAGTAAGTAGCGTTTATAATGGGTGAAATGTGGGTTTCCCCTTTCACAGCGATGAATTAACGG
>CABFOV010003923.1:0-12336 GCA_902141375.1 Timema poppense | reverse complement strand
GGTATTGAGTGTTATATCATTTTTAGATTAAAGTTAGATTATAATTCGTGTGCTGATATAAACAATCGGTTTAGAAAGTGCACGTTAAATACCTTATATAATTAATAATAAATGTAGGGACCTTGTGTCGTCGAAACACTGAAATATACTTGGAAGTCTTCATCCCCTCCTTAGGTCTTCCGCCACATGAAAAACAACACCTGTCGGATGAAAATATATTTATTCAGATACGAAAAAAAAAAGAAGAAAAAATGGCGCTGAAGGGTTTAATCATATCATCTACATATTATGAGGTATGATGTATAAAAAAGTCACCATTAATATGTTTGAACTTTATTATTATTAATATATATTCAATATATGTGATTATTATTATTAGCACCGCGTTTTACTAGCCGTTCGGATTATACGCACCATATATGTGATTACATGTATTATGAGAGATTTTTGCTATAGCCGTATCTTACTACCCATGTGAACTAATTACGCTAATGTGTTGTTAAGGATAAAGAAGGTTGAATTTAGAGTGAGTTTACCCACATTAGCGTGGAGGGAGAGTATAAAGCCTTTTATGAAAAACAACACCCTAAGTTCACCCTAATGGGATTCGAATCCCAATCTTCCCTTAGGCGGTAAACCAGTATATTGCGAGAGTGACTCCTTAGACCCTTGACCACCGTAACGAGTCATGATAACTCTCTGCATGTATGTACAGACACATATTTTTACAACGGACTAAAAACGATTTCTTAAAATATTGACGAAAAAAAAAAGTTTTTTTTAACAAACTCGATATCAAAAGAAAAATATATTTTTAGTACGCGTTACTGAGCCAAAACATTGCTGTTTTATTTATCAAAGTCATCTTTCCACACAAATAATTGTTTTCAGACAGCTATGACTGAAAAAAAAAAGTAAAAATAGTAAGACTAGGATGATTTGTATAGAAATCTCGCGAACACCTGTATGCTTTTGTATCCAGTGAATGCAGTAGAAGGTTTACTGTATATGGAAGAGGGTGTGGGGTAGCTACTCTGAACAGGGCGGACGTCCTCTATACAGTCAATATCTAAAACGTTCCTGAAAGACCATTATCAAGCGTATTCTCGTAACCCCAACAAACTCGACGCGTTTTCTGACCATAAAAACCACGATGATACGGTTCATCAGATAATTAAAACGTTTCTTTTTTTATTACATGCATGGACGAACACTTCTCTTCCTCCGTTCGTTCTTTGAATTCCATTCTTTTTTTCCCGTCCTTTGCCAAACCCTTTCTCATCCTTTTCCCCCCCACAAACACTTCCCCCATTCAAAAAGTTTCACCGGTCCATAACTTGATTATATCCACCTCATAGAGTACATACAGTACATTCCGCGGAATGGAATATATTTCAATTTACATCCGTATCAGTTATAGCTGTAAAGTTTTTTCTCCCTCTCTTTCTCTCTTACGCAGGCGAAACCAACCGTTTCCCCCTTTAACCCGTTCTACTGTCGAAAACGAAATAAACTAGACATACACATTACTCGAATAATCACGCGTCCTCAAAACTTTCGCCCAACGTTCTGCAATATGTCTCACAACTTTGAAGGCAGGGAAAGAGGTTGGTTGGTGAAGTGGGGGGGGAGACGGATTATTTCCAGTTATGAACAAAACCGCTCGAAATGAAACTGCAAGCGTGTGACGGCTTAAACAGTGTTCAAGCCAAGAACGAGACGAGGGGAAAAAATAAGACGAGACGATATTGTTTATTTTGCCTCTTGAATGTGCGTGCTAAAACGAGATCTTACAACTTTGCAATACAAAATTAACTAGAAATATTTTCTAATGTTATTTTTTATTTGTTGAAATCTACATCGATGGTCACGTGGGCACATCACTTTCGCAAAATACAAGATTGTCAATGATGGACAGGAAGTCAGGGTTCAAAACCCGGCCAGGTGTACTGATAGTTATTTTTCTTCTTCTAAATTGTTTCTTATCCTCGTTATAAGCAAACACATTTCCTCCCTTTATCCCTAAGTTATCTGAGTAAATAAATACGAACAGTCCTGATGGGCGTAGTAAGACTAAACACAAATTCAAGAGGACTTAGCAAAACTATAGACAAGATGAAAATTATCCACATCTGTGTTTGCATAGCATAATGCATTACGCTTGTCTTAGACTGACTTGCCGGTGACCGGGAAATCAGGGTTTGAATTCCAGTAGGGTATAGTGTTGGTGTTTTCCCCTAAATAGTTTCCCATTCTACTTCATCCTGATACATTTATTGTAGTTACGCGAATAATTTTTAGACGGGGTAGTAAAAAAGTATCATTAAGGTGGGGTTGGGGGAACACGGGTTTTCAATAGTTGAGTAAAATTATGAAAATAAACATGTAAAGTAAAACGTCTAAATTCACATCTAGTCCAAACCAACAATTCCATGAATTTAACAATAAAAAAACGCATATTAGTGTTTTACAGTTACTTTAAACAATGTATTATAAAATCAATTTAACATTAAAACAAAATAATAATAAAAAAAACATAAAATAAAGGAAAACCAAATGCTCGCCCAGGGCCCTTACGAAAATATTAATTAAGGAAAAGATTTAAACATTGTTTAAGACTTTGTTAATGAAAATGAGCTATTCTGGTATCGTATAATATATTTACACAAAGCACTTTATTATTTTTACTGTTAGTAAAAATGTGTTGTTCCTCCAATACAGTTAATTTGTATGCATAGTAAAAATCATCCTATGTCCTGCTGAAGACTGTACACGCATTTTTCTACACACAATACTTCTCATTGTAACGCATTGCTCCTCTGTGGTGAAAACATTATCCCTAACAACTTTTTACTGCCCCCCGAACATGAAACGCTCCAAAATTACACGATGTTGTCCGTCAAAACAGGCCACACAAAAGGCAAGTAGCCATGTAAAACAATATTGAGCTTTGCCCGTTAAACCTATTGTTGTTCCAACATTATCACAACTAAACTAAATAACTAAACGGCGCAAAGAGTGCACAGGAAAATAATACTGCGCTTCAACAAACATGACATTTTGCTCCTAGTTAAAATACTACTATAGTTGCTTGGACGTACATTGAGTTTATTTTATTGTTTTTTAAGTACATAGAAATTGTGCCAGTTAAAAGGAAGAATTATATCCTAAATATAAACTAAACTAAAACGAAAAAGAACCATGCGAAACGAGAGTTTTTTCAAACCCTTTGAAATAACTGCTTCATTGTTCTTTGAAAACCCGCAAAGCTTCTGTATTCTCATCAGTTTGACAAATCTCATCATAATAATGAAACCACAAACTGAATTAAAGCAGGCACACACATTTACTTACATACATACTGTATTTGAGAAATTACTTATTTTGGTAAAATAAACAACACTGGAAGTTCTAAGAACCGTCAAATTTCTCCCAGAATAAATGACATTAAGGGTGGTGGAAAAAGGAAAGTAATCTAGCCACCTTCTGCGGCGTTGAAACTCATTACAGACGTTCAGCTGTCTCGCAATATTGTGGTTTATTATAAAATATGGTTTGCCCCAAAATTAAATTGAAAGATACGAAGAGTACTCTATATCATAAACAGCCTTAACCCTACATTTTGAGTTGAATACATAAAAATATATAAGCAAACATGTAAAATAAGCTCATTTTAAACGTTTTATGCAAATTGCGTCAACTAAAATTAAATGCAGTCATTTGTTATGGCCACAACAGATAATTTCTTACATTATTGAAGGATTCATTTTGTGGTTTTAAACCGTCAGATCTGCCATCCCCGTTGTGAATATCGCAGCGTTAGTATTTTTAGCTTCAGGATGACGGCGATCTAAGGTGAAAATCCACTATTGTTTCCAGTGTTGAAGTAATCCTTGCCCGTGTTAGCGTTTTCGTGCGAAATATTTAGTATTAACAAGCATAAAGTTGTTATTATTCGATTAATGTTACAATAATAAGATTAAGTTTATAATATGAGATTTGAATGTACAGTTATATCAGCATAAAATAATATTTTAGAGGATGTTTTTAAAAAAAGTGTAGCTAACATTGACAAAACGGTCCTCCTAATTATATTGTATTTGTAAAAATCAACACCAACTATCATTAGTAACATATTTATTACACGTGGCTTGGCGTTTGAATACATTAAAGGAGATATTTCTACTGTGGTTTTTGGTAAATTGACGTGTAAGATTATCGCATGACTGCGGGATGTCCGTAGTAATAATTAGGGTAATCAGAGGACAGATGAGCAGCAACCCATCACCCTGACAACTATACGAGGGTTAATTATTCAATAAACAATAATTATTATGACCCACTTCGGTGGCCTCATGGTCTAACGCGCTATCTCTCACGGTAGACTAAACTGCCGATGATGGGGAGATAGGTTCGCATCTCAGTCGGGTGTAATGAGGGGGTTTAAAAAAAAACTTTACACTTTCTCTCCCCGCAAATATGGGTACAATTCCTCTAAATATAACCTTCAAAATTCCTAAAATCATTAGTTTAATTAGAACATAAGCGTAGATACTGAAGTGATGATAATAAAAACATACAAAAAAAACAATAATTGCCTCGTAAGAAGACTTGGACGTGGTAGTTTAGTTGTAACATGCTTGCTCTTTACTTTAATTAGACTAGCATTGCAACGAAGCTCAGGATAGAGTATATACCTACTGAATTTAATTATAGAGCCCTATTTTGTTAAGTTTAAGATCGACCTCGGTGGTCTTGGGGGTAAAGTGTCACCTCAGGACCCGATGTTGCTGGGTTCAACCCCAGCAGGGGTCAACTGATTTTTCTTGAGCGATAAAAGTCCGTAGTAGAACTTCCTTCGGAGGAGAAGTAAGGTCGTCGGTCCCATGTCGATTGTGGCAGGTAAAATAACCCTGGAAGATATTTGAAAGTACCTTTACCGGAAAAATTGGTAGACCCTTTCTCTCTCACTCGTAGAAATTTATATGTGCTGAATAAACAGTCGATTCAGAAAGTGGACAAATACCTCAAATAAAAATAAAATAAAAAACGTTGGGTAAATTTTCCACTAGTATAATATTGACACTGTATAGGACAATATCAATAAGAAAGTAAGTTTAATATTAATAGCAGCAGTGTATTTTCGGTATTGATACCATCCTCCAAAATGCCCTACTAAACTCTACCTTTTTCATTTCTACCCAATTAGTGTGAATATACGAATAGCCCGAACGAGGTGCATAAAAATAATATTTAAATATAGAATTATTAATGTGTAGAATAATAATAAAAATGGCCGAAATTAGTATAAATTAAGACACTAAATTAATAGGTGTGTAATAGTATCCAAATACTCATCAAGAATCAGGGGATCCAAAAAGATACTACCCCGTTCATCCAGCGAGGAACAATTTTTCGATGCGACATGTTTTTCAAATTCTCCAGGGATTCATATAAGCCGTATGGTAAAAAAAAATATATATTTAAAAAAGTAAAACATCCTTTCGAAAAGAGCCACCAACCATTCCATTTGTCCAGCTGATCTGTACCCCCTTCAAACCCCACCCCTAACTCTCAGCATCCCTTATTGCCGCGAACGTTATCCCTAGCGCTCGTGTTTTGTTTAGCTGGCTCGGTTTTATGACGTTTCCAGTTCTGAGTTATGGCGCCCGACTCCCCCCCACCCAGTTATAACAGATTATCAAACTCGCCCGTCAGCCGTCATTGTGGCTGGTGGGTAGTGCACTGCACAAAGTTTTTATGGTATAGGGAGGCAAGATACATACGGTTCATTTGTGGAGTCCACCGGTTAGTTGAGATATTTGTAGAACGTGCACGGGCAGGAATTTTAAACCCTGACCTTTAGATTAACGCACACCTGCTATAGAAAAATATTACTCAAGAGTTGAAAACACACCCGGATAGCTCAAGTAGTAGAGTAATGGCACGTTATTCCAAAGTCCTAGTTTGAATCTATGCTCGGTCACATTTTTCAAATATGTTTTTGTAAAACTTTATGGTATGTGTAAGCATTCAAGGGAGCCGTTGCTTGATACATCGGTGTGTATGCGACTGTATGTCAGACTCATCTAGTCGGGCTTATAATACCGGTAGTGTGCTGATAGTGTCTACCACTTTAATTCATTTGAAATCATATGCCTTTGTTAAACAACGCAGACATAAATTTAATCGAAAAGTGCGTTCAGAAAAAGAAAAAAATTACAACAAAATAGGCACGAGAAGCGTGGTGATTTGGTCAAATTCTTAAAACATAAAATTACTCAGAAAACCTCTAATTAATAAAAGAACAGCCTACTCTAACGTAAAAAAATATATTATTCATGCCTATATGATTCTGCCCCCCCCTCCCCCCGGTTGCACATACATAGATTATTCTACTTGCACTACCTGGAACACCCTGAAAAAAATGATTGAATTAGTATCAAATTATATACCTACGCAGCAATTTACGTGTTAGATAAATCAATCAACTTGCACCTCAATTATTTCAGTTAGAGTTCCCCTTCCTCCCTTTCCCAGTGTCAGTGAACAAATAATGTAACGACACGGTTAAATTAAATAAACAAAAAAGAGGGGGTGGAGTAATGGTTTCCATATGTAACAAAAACGCACCATGGGATATCAATTGGGCTTTATTTTTCAATTTCAAAACTCTGGCAAAAAACAAAACAAACAAAGCAGCAGATGACAAAAAATGTGTATATTGCAAAGTGAAAACTGAACGAACGAGGAAAGATTGAACATGCCCATTACGTAGCCAGTAGCCAACTTGTCCCAAAATTGTTTCTAGTTTGTTTAACATGTATAGTAGGATTCATATAGGAAGATCCTTATCTGCCAGTTAAATATGTGTGCAAGAAGTTTCGTCGTATCTGAATACTGTATGTGTTTTGCAGTTATCTTCAACGCCAGTTTAGGACCATTTACTTCAACTTCTAAGGGAAGAAACACTATTTCAAGACCACTTCAGTGGCCAAATGGTCTAAGGCACCACCCTCGTGTTAGACTGGCCTGACGACGGGGAGATAGAGGCTAGAATTCCGGTTGGGTATACCGATGGTGGTTTTTACTAAATGATTACCCACTCTCCTTCTAAGCAAATGCGGATAGATTACCTTTAAAATGATTCCTTCCTCATCCCTACCCCATTAAAGTAATTATCATGTGTGCGTATAGCCGTAACAGGCAGTAGGATGCGGTGATATATATATATATAAAACTAAACACACACACAGGTCGAGCGGCCAGAAACGTTGGACTTGTCTTGAACTGGGTCGTCTTGGCAAGATGGTTTTCTCCGTTCTACTGCCACGATAATTCTCATGCATTTCCTCCAAACTACCCTACTTCTCCTAAACCTTAGCCGTTAATAGGTATTATGGGGTTCATTGGATTACTTATATTAATTCTTATATTTATTTTTAATTTTTTAGCACCGCGTCTTATTACCCATGCGGGTTAAAGTTACTCTTAGATATTAATTAGGCTAATGAGTTAGTGATTAGGAAGGTTAATCCAGAGTAAGTGTACCCACATTTGCGTGGAGATAGGGCGAGAAACCGTTTAGGAGAAACTACCCTCAGTACATCCAACCAGGATCGAGCCCCAATCTCCCCGTCATCGGCAGTCTAGTCTATTAAGTGAGTGGCTCCTTAGACCATGCGGCCAACGAAGAGGGTAAAACCATTATCAAACATCAAGATGATGAGCAGAAAAACAATACACTCCAAATAATGTAATTCTATCGATAGGCCTCGTTGGAGATAATGAATAAGCACAGATGGTACTGCAATTCAAGTCCAAGTCTGACACACACACACACACACGTTTAAATAAACGTAGGTCCTATCATGTAAAGAGCAGTGTTTGTGTGTATGTTTTAAGTCATATTCGTTACTGACGCAACACTTGTAATTTATATTTGTTTTGCACGACGGGGAAACATGGTGGTAAAGAGAGAAGGGTAAACTATTAACGTTATAACAGCAATAAAATGGACAACGTTGCTATTAAGTTTGATGGAGACGACCTATTTTAGTTTAAACACTATTTCTTCGCCAATGAAACCGACTGGAACGGCGAGTACGCTGTCGACTCAATAATGGAATATATGCTTAATTAAATCATAAATACCCAGTTACATATAGCCTACATATCGAAATCAAACGTGTACAAAATTCGCATGGTTGTTGATCGAATCTCATAAACAAATCATGATTGGTCTTTGAAACATTGTTTTTATATCAGGCCTAAATGTAGTATAAAAAAAACTACGTGATGTAAACCGTTTTAAGTGCCAACAGGCCTTTTGAATACCCAATGATGTCGGTTTAGTAGTAGGAGAGAAAAAAAAATTCAAATCTATAAATATAAAGTCGTGTATTTAGATGACGGAACGGTATAAAAATGTGTTTGTAACGGGCAAGATGTAAAAAAAAAGGCAAATAAAAGCTGTTGGAAGACGCGTCGGGCAGTAAAACAGCAATCAAAAAGACTCGTTCCACTTGCTTAATGTATGTGTCCTTACAGACATGATGCAGAAAATACTTAATCTAAATATTACAGAGTTAAAGATAAAATATAAAGCTAGACAATAAAACATGCACAGATCTTTATACAGGGAAGCCAAGAAATTATTTAGTATAGTTTTGATGAAACTTAACATATGAAGAGTATTTTTAGCTCAATCGAAATCGAATACTGCGCGAATTTAAAATGTTACATTACACTTCTTGAACAAATGCTGTTTGGGTTGTATTATTTATACGTCTCATAGCGCTCCAAATTAAACATACTATTACAAGTGAAGGTGGTTCAGCGCCAGGGAGTTTTATTGGCGTATTCCACTCTAGCAAGACGGTCGGGATTAGTCTAGAATCCCAGTTAGGTGCACTAAGGAAGATTACTCACAATATGATTCTCCTCTCTAGATGGATGTCGTATTCCTTTAAAATTTATCTTCCTCCTCTTTAACTAGTGTTGAGTATCTGATAACCTAAACGTGCGATAAGACGCGTAACATGTATTTTATTATTATTATCATTTAGCACCACGTCTTACTACCCGTTCGGGTTATACGCTTTAAGTACTCATTACGCTAATGGATTGGGAATTGAGAAGGTTGGATTAGAGGAAGTGAACCCGAATTTGCGTGGAGGGAGAGCGGAAAACCATTTAGGGAAACCACCCCCAGTCCACCCGACCTATATTCGAACCTCGATCTCCCCGTCCTCGGCAGTCGAGCTCAACACGACTAGCGCGTTAGCCAACTACCCCACCGAGACAAAATGCAAAACATGCAAAAGTAGTACATGCTAATTGGCGCACTTATATTTTGAGTTCAAATTGGTAGAATTGCGGTGAAACATGTGGCGGGTGATATTAAAACAATTTAACATACGGATTGGAACAAACAAATATATATAAAAAGAATATCAAGAATATTTCACTGCCGATTAACAGCTCAAACTAGAGATGCTGGGGTTTTTTTCGCCCTTGGCAACAGCTAAATTGGAATTTTCATTTCCTAATTTTAAATATTTTATTTTTGTCTTTGTTTAATGTGATCAAATTATTTCCCCCACACTCAATCCAATGTTTTATAATAAAGACCTATGTCTGAATTTGTCAAACATTTCTCTCAACCAGAATATTACTATAGTTTAGTTTTAACATACATAACTAATCACGCTGTTCCCTTATATTACAATATTACGGGGTAGGCAAGAAACTGCACATAGTTCAAGAAACAATTCCGTACTTAATTCATCCTCACTTCCCTATCCTTGCATACTCACCCTTCGCTTCAACAACATCCATACACCGAGTATTACATGCTCTTTTATTCTTAAAACTCTTAATGTTTCTATATTTATACATAAGTCTAATAAATTTAACCACGTCTTACATGACCTATCACTTCCTTTTGATCCACACACTCTACCTTCATATATTTGCTTTGTCATTCATTCCACATTTACAAAGTAGATTACTTTGGTTTATTACTCTAAAATAATATAACAATATGTGTTCCCGAACAGGAAAAACTGAATATCAAGCTTATCCATCTCGTGTTCCTGTGACAGAGAGATGTTCAAGACCCAGCCGGGTGTTTTTCATAAATATTTAGCACGCTCCTCCCTCACAAATGAGGGTACATATTCTTTAAACTATACTCTCCCCATCCATACCCTAATAATGTACCTAAATGCATTTAGCTCGTACGGGTAGTAACAACATGAGCAAATAATAATCCAACAGTATTTCTATAATATATTTCCGAAAATCATTTTATTAAATATCTTATTTGCTTGACCTATACCAAATACTAGTTGTTGATAGGGTCCACTAAATTGGTTAATTTACCTCCATTTATTTCCCCTATTGTATCTATTTTGGCTGCATACTTATTTATGTTTATATATTAGCTAATTACTCATGACAATGTTACTCAAACGCACCATCAGTTTTATAGGGGAGTTCCACTCGGCGTATAGCTATTATGGTTAGAAAAACACACATCGGGATCATCTCTACTAGACCTGATTCTTCCACCGCTCAACAACGTCGAGAGGTAGACGAATCCAGAGTCTTTTACTGCACACATCCACCCAAATGCAGTCTCTGTTTTAGTGTAACTAAAACTGGTCCTCCGGAAATTCCTTACGATATTAAATTAAATGTCATCTCGAGTAAAAGAAAAAAAACACACACAAACACAAATATTATTATGAGTTTTAGGGGTGCGTCAACACAAAAGGTTATTAGCGTTCGTAAATAGACGCCAAACTCAAAGTGATGTCTATTTAGGCTATAAAACTGTCAGCTGCACCAATCGTGCGACGACCTGCCTACTCTCAGTGCACTATCCGCGTTTTCCAATCCCAAACCATTCTAACCATTAACCCATCAGTTGCGATGTTTTCTCCGACGCAACTGTTTCTAAAGTGTAATGTAGCGACGAGTAACTAGGGAGTCTCTATCCTCAGAACGCTAAATGCACAACAAAACAAACAAGAGCTCTTTGAAGGACAAGGCTCATCATGCCACGAACAAATACACAGAACACACACCCCAACAGGGTGGGAGGTACCTACCTAAACAGGCTCTCGATTCGATAAAATGGGTGGTAGGACTATGTTTCTACAAGTCTATACAGTGGCCGATTTAAAATGTTTGCACCCTTAGGGCCAGTTTCATAGTCAAATTTAGTACGCCTCAAGTGCGGCGCTACACTAAGTACATGACGACACTTACCTGAACCAGAATGGAATGGGCCGGTTTCCTACGCGAGAACGGCCCATTCCATTCTGGTTTAGGTAGGTGTCATCATGTACTTAGTGTAGCGCCGCACTTGAGGCGTACTAAATTGGACTATGAAATTGGCCCTTAGGCGCGATTATATTATGGACCCCCTTCCGATTTTTTTTGTCAAGGGCTTTAGGAAGTTTAGGAGGAAAGAGGTTTTGTCGGGTGCGGGGGTAAGGGGCCAGGAAAGAGGGGAGGGGACGGAAGTTACTATTTGAAAAAAGATTTCTACGAAAGATCATCAGGCCTGTACAGTAGCTTAAGTTAACATTATGAAGAAGGGGAGAGTAATGTCAGTTATAAAGCGATTGCAAATTACAGTTATTTAAAATGAAATATTGTCGTTCTGACTTTAATTTTGACTATTTCGATAATGTTAGTCAATAATTTCTAAACATAATTATTAAAATAAAAATATTATAATAAAAATGTCATTCGAAATGTACCGCCCGTAGGCCCGTGCCTAATGGACCTATAGTGTAAATCTGCTTCCGAGTCTCTAAGCAAACCTTTGTATGTGTATACTTTAATGATTGGGTACTGGATATTATCGACTCGAAAATAATATAAAATAAAGATATAGGACGAGGGCAGATTTTAGGAAAATGCCAACGCATGTGTCATAAAGAAAGATAAGAAGCCACAACATGAATAAACCCACCTCGAATACACAAATTCGGGCCTCCAAACGCCATTGGGACCTACCAAACTTGTCTATATTAAAGGCCTAATATAAAGAAGAGATAATGAATACGATACTGAAAGTAAATGTACAGGTGACAGTCCAAAACCATATTTGAAGTAAAAAGTAGGTGTCCCTGGTAACAGCCAAGAAAACTATCTGCGCGTACAATAAATAATATTTCGAAGTCAACGCTCAGAAAAACTAACCTTCTTGAATTGAACATCAGGGGGACAAACTTTAATTTCATACTTCTATGATATGTACACATTATTCTCTTATCTCATTCTAGCGTGAGACTACTTATTTTTGTAAGTTTAGCTGTG
>CABFOV010003922.1:42127-59122 GCA_902141375.1 Timema poppense | reverse complement strand
ATTCGAACCTCGATCTCCCCGTCCTCAGTAGTCGAGCTCAACACGACTAGCGCGTTAGCCAAATACGCCACCGAGGCGGGTAGGGCACTGAATAGAACAAGCCTATACCTACAAGGGGCTAGACGCACACAGAACAAATGTTTTAGATAAATAATTCTCAATAGAAGCACTTTACACAAAAGTCATTATTTTGGCTCTATTAGGGGTTTCTTTAGAGAATATAACGCTTGGACAAATGAACGTGTCATTTCAAGTTGGCTTTGAATATGGAGGTTGAATCAAAATGTGCCCACCTTTTTCTCAATACATCCAACTGGGATCGAGCCCCAGATCACCTTGTCATTGGCAGTCTAGCCAATTGCAAGAGTGACGCCTTAGACTATTCATCCACTAAGGCGGGCAATTCTCAAGTGTTCTTAACGGATGTGAGATGTGCTTTCTCACTTTTTATTAAGATAATATATTGTGATTTGTTGTGAAAAAAGTGTTGATAAATATATTTGGACCAAGGAGGTGTGAACAAATAGTAGAATGGAGAAAGGTAAACAATGAAGAACTTCATGGCTTGAATATATACCTAGAAGTATTTAGGATAATAAAGACCTATTTGGCACGTATGGGGTATGAAAAGCGTGTTCACAAAATTTTAGTTGGTAGACCTAAAGATACAAGCAAGACTCCTTGGATAGAGATATCTCAGGAGAGGGTTGAATGGTGAAACTATGTTCTGGTGGCCATTAACTTTCAAGTTCTTTAAAGTAAGAGGGTTAGGTAGATTTAAAATAGGTCAAATGTTAATACAATCAAATCAACTATTAGTTGATAAAGGAATGCACAGAAACTGGAAATATCTACCTTATAATAATTCACATAAATGGTTTAGTGGAGGTAAAGGGAGATACACCTTTTATTTTCAGCAATAATAGCCCATCAGTTTATAAACGTTATAATAATCTGTATGCTTAAGCTACGGCTTAGACGAAGGAGGTTGTTAGAATAAATATCGATGACCTGGCGGTCTAGGGGTAAGGTGTCAGACTTCTGTGCTGGCGGCCGGGGTTCAATCCTCGGTCCCAGCACATATTTATCTGATTACCAAACCCTTCCTTCACCTCTGACAAGACATAATGTGAATGTGGGGAATTCCAGGCCTCCACCATGGTTCGGATTCCACGTTAAACTGTAGGTCCTTCATTTCATCTCACAATAATCCTACATTACACATTAGCGTAAGTGCGTATAACCCGAACGGGTAGTAAGACGTGGTGCTAATAATAATAATAGAGTATAAGTAAGGTTGAATATAGAGGAAATGTACTCGCATTTTCATGAAGGAAGAGTAGAAAAACATTCAGGAAAACCAACCTATTAAATTTCTAGAGTTACGCCCTAGACCATTTTATCACTGAAGCTGGTAGTAATTATTTTAAATTCATGTTAGTTGTTTTTACCTACATAGCGTGTATAAATGCTAGAAGTTTTCCAGTTGGAATCGAACTGAAAGCTTAAATAAAAAAAGCGAATTTCTGAACATCTCCACCTTATAAAAACCTCTATGGATTCCTGTCAGTTTCCAGCCGTTCAACTCTGCTTCGTTACATTTCTTATTGAGAAAAAGAAAAAAAAAGTGTTTTTCTCCCGCCAACTTCTATCAAACCTTACAAAAGTTTATACACTTAAGTCTGCTTGAAAAAGTTTCTCATTTTCAAAAAAAACAACTGAGAAAACTTACGGAAATCTTTGCAAAGAAAATTGAGTAAAATGTTAAGTTACAAGGAACAAAGCTGCTTGAATATCTGACACAAACTTGGCATTTTAGTGTTTGGAGACATAAATTCTCCCTTACACGTTTTGGAAGGTTATTTTCATATGCAAAGGTTGGTTAAAATATCAACCGCAGGCCTAATTGACAACAAAATGTCTCCAGAAACATATGTCAAGGTAATTTAAACATATTTACGCCACGCCATGAATCGTAATATGTCAGATAAAAGAAAATAGAATCTTGTTTTGATCAAGTATCTATCACCAAACTTAGATAATCTGTTCAATATTTTCAAGCCAACAATAGTTTGAAAACAACAGTTATGTAAAACAAGAGATAACTGTTTTAATATAAAAATACTACTATTAATAAAAATATGTTAATGAATTATAACCATTTATTTTTTCTTAAGCTGGTGCCAAGGTGATAATGGACATGTCTGAAACGACATTGATTTGATTCTGAATGTTAATTAAGAATACTAATTAATATTATAGTGTTTTGACTAAATTTATACAAAAAGATATATATATATTTTATATCTAGTGGTGTTGTAAAAAATTATCTTCTCTGTCTATTTGAAAGCAGTTTTTTTCTTGATAATACGTTTCAATAATAAACAATAAAATTAAATAAGTACTTTTTCAGTCGTTATTTTTAAATGTATTAATTACTCAATTTAAACGATGAGGTTGGGGAAAATAGTTTTGAGAAAATACACAGTAATAAGTCACCTGAGGAAAATCACAGCACACAAGCTGATCTGAGAATGAAACCTCAACCTCACTGTCACTTCTAGCTTATTACGAGGATGATGCCTTAAACCACACGACAACCAATGCGGGTATAGATTATCTACCACCCGCCTCGGTGGCGTAGTTNCGGGTATAGATTATCTACCACCCGCCTCGGTGGCGTAGTTGGCTAACGCGCTTGTCGTGTTGAGCTCGACTGCTGAGGACGGGGAGATCGAGGTTCGAATATCGGTCGGGTGAACTGGGGGTGGTTTTTCCTAAATGGTTTTCTACTCTTCCTCCACGCAAATACGGGTTCATTTCCTCTAATTCAACCTTCCCAATTCCTAATTCATTAGCGTAATTACTACTTAAAACAGCGTATAGCCTGAACGGGTAGTAAGACGCGGTGCTAAATATTATTATTATTGATTGTCTACCTTTGATTTAAATCAGTCCCCTTTCTTAGCACCACGTCCTTCTAACTACAATGATGGTTTGAAGGACAAGGGAGTTTACATTTATAGGAAATACACCCCCGTTTGTGAGGAGGGAGAGTACAAATCTATTTTAGAAAAACCACCCTCATCACACCTGACAACTGCTATAGTAGTGCGATAGACCATACCACCGAAGAGGGTTAAAGCAGTCTTAATCTACACCATTTGTCAAGAATGGCATACATTGTATAGGCACATGGATTGGATTATGATAACATAAAATAAAATTTAGTAATTTTTTAAACATACTAGGTGGCCACTTGGTCAGTATATTTATATCGATCGCGTGCTCAAACCATGAATTTTTATTTAAAAAAAAAAAATGGCAAAATAAATCACACACGTTCTCTATCCGGTACCTATAAATGTAAACATGTACAAAAAAAACTCTTTTAAAATATACGATATATATATATATATATATATGCCTACTTTTACCATTATATAAATTCAACAATATATATACATACATACTTTTCCCATAATGTATATACAACAATATATATATATATATTGTTGTATATACATAATGGGAAAAGTAGGCATTACATTTTACCAAAATGCATAAAAGATTTAATCAAAGGGAGAAAAATTATTACATTCGACCAGAGAGCATAAAAGATGTATTATACACTATCACAGGACATTAAAAAAAATTAACATAACTGTTCATCAAAGAACATAGTAATCAAATCACAATTTTAACAACATCAATTAAAATATATATATTTGTTAATGGCTTGAAAATAATTTAAAAAAATATATATTTCAAATAAAATGATTTTATTCGTACTAGTAGTAAAATCAGACTAATTTTAAGCTCAATTATCTGGACATATAACCAGTGTCCATACAATATTTAAAGTGATATAACCTAGGATCCAACCAGATCTAATCCAATCCAAACCAAAAGATCTCGGGATCTAACCAGGGCTCACTTGACTTTTAATCCAGCTGACCTGGATATATAACAAGGTTCCGCTCAGTATTTACAGCATATGACCCGGGTATCTAACCAGGGTCCATTCCACGTTTAAACCATCTGAGCTAGGGATATAACCAGGGTTCGCTCCACATTCAAACCATATGAGCTAGGGATATTAACCACAAAAAATCTGACCTAGATATCTAACCAGGGTCTACTCCACATTTAAACCATATGAGCTAGGGATATAACCAGGGTCCACTCCACATTTAAACCTTATGAGCTAGGGATATAATCAGGGTCCATTCCACATTCAAACCTTATGATCTAGGGATATAATCAGGGTCCATTCCACATTCAAACCTTATGAGCTAGGGATATAATCAGGGTCCATTCCACATTCAAACCTTATGAGCTAGGGATATAATCAGGGTCCATTCCACATTCAAACTTTATGAGCTAGGGATATAACCAGGGTACATTCCACATTCAAACCATATGAGCTAGGGATATAACCACAAAAAATCTTACCTAGATATCTAACCAGGGTCTACTCCACATTTAAACCATATGAGCTAGGGATATAACCAGGGTTCGCTCCACTTTTAAGAAATCTGATCTGAGGATCTAACTAAGGCCCACTCCACATTTAAACCTTATGAGCTAGGGATATAACCAGGATTCGCTCCACTTTTAATCAATCTGATCTGAGGATATAAATAGGGCCCACTCCGCATCTAAACCATATGAGCTAGGGATATAACCAGGGTTCGCTCTCACTTTTAAGCAAGCTGATCTGAGGATCTAACTAGGGCCCACTCCACATCTAAACCATATGAGCTAGGGATATAACCAGGGTCCGCTCCACTTTTAAACCATCTGAAGTAGAGATATAACCAGGGTCCTCTTCACATTTAAACTATCAGAGCTAGGGATTTAACCAGGGTCCGCAACACCATGTAAGCCTGCCTCTAAACAAAAAGCACGACATGTACTATTCGAATCAGTGCGAGGAAAATTCTGAACGAAACCCCGCCATGTTTATCTGATGTGTGACTCCTGACCCTAATCCATCGCCAGGACTCTGATCCCCCCCTTCCCTCACTTCCCGCCCAAACCTCTTCCAGGCGGCCACCACCGTGTGACGGGTACAGATGAACTTTCCCCTCCCCCAACCCTCCACTGGAAACAGACGAGGGATGGGTGGTGTCTGTGGACCCTTGGGATCGACGCCCGGACGAGGCACTGCTACATTATACATGACACCACGTGCATAATGTAGCGGCTGATCTATTATGTGCGCTTTCTGGTAGTTGCGAGGGTTTGGGCCGGGACGGGATGTAGGGATGAGAGCTAGGGACGAAAGAGAGGAGAGATGAGAGAGAGAGAGAGAGAGTGAGCGAGATTAGGGTCAGCTTGGGGGAGGAGGGGTAGAGAGGAATCCCTTTCTCGAGTCGCTTCTCACGACAAATACGATGAGACTGGGGAGTTTGGACTCGGTGGTAAAAGTGGACAAGTCTGTGGAGACATCGCACCCAAGGTCCTTTCGAGAACCACTTCGAGATCCCGTCCGGATGTGGGGTGGAGTTGAGTCTCTAGCGTGACGGAGCTTAACGTGTGACGGATAATTAGTCTTAACACCATTAATACTCTAAACCACGCGTGAAATTATTCACTCGATTTGATGTATTGATATTGTTCTGTAAAGATTTGAGGTTTTGTCCATGCTTACATTATTAGTCTTTATAGTTATTATAAATTGTTGAATCGTTTTCATAAAAAGGCGAACACACAATATATTATTAAAATTGATGATAATTTGAGGACATAAATATGAAATTTAGTCATATAATTTTATTGATAAGCGTGCGCTGAGTCTTACTTCCCTACTGAACCAAACAAATAAAAGTAATATAATAGCAATTATATAAGTGTTATTTAGAGGAAATGCAATTTAAGTACATAAGTCTGGGGTTCTAAGCCTAACTACATCATCATTGAAAAAATAGCTGAGAAGAAACTAATGCCGTATTCTATATGTTCACCATTGTGGGTTTTTTATATGAATTTTCTTATGTTTGTCAGCCTACTTAACTATTTTTTAATACCATTCCCTTAGTAATTCCTAGTAAAATAGATATAACAGTTATATATTTTTTTTATTCTTTTCAAGCACTACATCTTACTACCGTTCAGGTTGTACGCCTATTTACTAACTACAATACTCTGTTAGCGATGAGGAAGGTTGAATTTAGAGGAAGTGTACCAGCATTTGCGTGGAGGGAGAGTGAAAAACCTTTGGGGAAAAACCTTCAGTAAACCAGACCGGGATCAAACTCTGATCCATACTATGGCAATGGTTGCGCCTTAGACCATACAACCGCTGAAGTGGGTCATTATACTTAAATATAATAAAATTATTTTAATATAGAGATAGTAATTAAATATTATTTTCGTGGTTGTATGAATAAATTGGACCTTGGATAAAGTGATCATTTCAGGGCTCAAGGTTCCCGGGTTCAAACCCAGCTAAGGTCTACGAATTTTTACCGAGCGATGAAAATCCGTGGATCAACTTCCTTCGGAGGAGAAATAAACAGTCCTGCTCGTCTTGATACTAGCATGTTAAATATTCCTGGAAGGTACAAGAGATTCCTTTTTGGCAAAATTTGTAAGCGCATTCTCACTCGCCCAAAGAAATGCAATACAGAAAGAAAGCAGTGGGAAAGTACCGCACTTGAATTACCTAGTGTATATTATCTCTCTCTCCCAGATGTCACAGTTAGATAGCAACAAGGCTGTAGCCAGGGAGGGATTTGGGGGCTCAAACCTCCCACGGAATTTTATGAAAAGAAAATAATATATATATAAATATATATATATATAAATATATATATATGTGTGTGTGTGTGTGTGGCTTTATTTAGGGATGTCGGTGACCTGGCGGTCTAGGGGTAAGGTGTCAGACTTCTGTGCTGGC
The DNA here is from genome assembly GCA_902141375.1 of Timema poppense. NCBI lineage: Eukaryota > Metazoa > Arthropoda > Insecta > Phasmatodea > Timematidae > Timema > Timema poppense. Next base: position 52,218 of record CABFOV010003922.1, on the reverse strand, counting down.
GGCCGGGGTTCAATCCCAGGTCCCGGCACAGATTTATCTGATTACCAAACCCTTCCTTCACCTCTGACAAGACATCTTGTGAATGTGGGGAATGCCAGGCCTCCCCCGTGGTTCGGATTCCACGTTAAGCAGTAGGTCCTCCATTTCATCTCGCAATCACCCTACCATTACACATTAGCGTAAGTGCGTATACGGGTAGTAAGACGCGGTGCTAATAATAATAATAATAATATTTATGGTTCAAAGAATATCGAAAATTAAGATACAAATACAAATTAGGGGACTGTGTTACCAAAAAAAGCACTTCAGAGAGCTTCTAGGTGTGTTAAATATTTAGAGATTTTCCTAGCTTTCGGCATTTTGGGGGTTATTTTACCATAAAAAAATACTTCACAGAGCTTCAAAAAGGTATTTAATATTTAGAAATTTTCCAAGCCTTTGGCAGCTAGGGGGTTATTTTACCATGAAATAGAAACCACTTCAGAGAGCTTCTAGAACGGTCTATCATTTAGAATGGTTTCTATCTTCCAGCAATTGCGGCATGTGTCCACCAACCCCCTCCCCCCCCTGAAATTATTGGCTGGCCACGGCCTTGGATAGCACTAAATATCTGAAGGGCCGTGTGCACGCGCTTCTCTGGATAGATAAAATGAAGTAGTATGTTAGAACTAAACTTCAGTTAAAAGTACCTGCTTATGTGACACAGAGGATAGATCTGGCGTACGTTAGTTCTGTCACAAGGAGCTCGACCTGAAATGACTTGCCAGAAGGCATGGAAATGTTCCTACATCGCGGAAGTTAAGTTTACCAATTTGTTATGCCATGGCTCAATTCCGTCACGAGTAATAAGGGGAACGAAAGGTTTTTTTTTAATGAAATGCTATTGTGAGGTCATTAATAATTTAAGAAGCCAGAATGTTAATTGAGAAATGCAAGAACTTGTATGTCGTTAACGAATGTATCTACATGAGGTATTTAACGTGAACTTTCTGAACAGACTGACTATATGAGCACACGACTCACATTTTATCAATTATAGATTTTTGTCCATGCCGGTGATCTAATCCGGGACTCTAAACTCAATAGAAATACACGCTATCGACTGAGGTAAGTTGCCAAACGTCAATGGATTTAAGTATTAAGTGACTGATGCCTTCAAAAATGGGAGCGTCACACGGTGTAATATCAAGAAGTTTAAGTACAAGTTGTATACCAAATATGTGGACTGAGTTGTTGTTAGTACCAGGACGAATACCTTTACCACGCGAGTAAAGAACAAAGGTTAAAGTAGTATTAGCTAGGTGCGCCTCGCAACTGCGGTCAGAGACCGGACTGGTTTCCATAGTTTGTTATGTAGTCGGTTCCTTCGAGGCGACTGCGATTGGCGACCAGAGTGTGCGTCCAGCATCTCTACAGTAGCCTCAAGATCAGTGTGGACTCAAACGCACCACCGAACAAACGTGTGTTTTAGTAGAGTTGTATATAGTTTTGTGTTTGATTGGGCTGGTTTTAGAAAATGGGCCAACATTTCTCCGTAGAAGAGAACGAAAATTTTATTTAAGAGGTGTCAAAGTACCCCTCAATGTTAGGATTGGATTATGATAAAATAAATTTAAATTTAGTAATTTTTTAAACATACTAGGTGGCCGCTTGTTCAGTAGATTATATCAATCGCGGGCTCAAACCATGATCTCAGGAATAGTTGGTAGATCAAGTTAGTACTTTTTATTTAATTCAATTTAAAACAAAATGTCAGGAATAACAGAATGAAATCTTTGATAGCTGAGTAAAGATCTGTACGACACATAAAAATATCCATGACTGGAGACCAACGAGAGGCACCTAGAGAAATACAGTATCTCGCGACTGCGACTCACCTCCCAACGTCTGAGATCTCAGACGCAAAACGTGAGACGCGAGTCATGCCAAGAGAATCCTACCTTTATTGTTAGAGGTAAGTAAATCGTGTGTTCGGGGATATGCGGGATTTATTAATCTACCAAAGATAATAATTAGAACTGAGAATGCTTAGCTTAAAAAAAGATTGAAATGACATTACGATAACAAATCTAGAAAGACCTGCAGAGATGTCTATACTGCATGAGCTTACTCATTTGAAACCAGTATTTCTCGATCTAAACCTGAGGCGATAATATCGCTTTGACTCATGACTCTCAAAACTAACAGATGTGATTATTTATTTTCATATCTCGTTCGCAAAAAAAAAAAGTAACTTTGAAGATCTACTCGGGATAGATAGGGTGCTCATGGATGGAACACTCACCACACCCAGTTAATTATACAACAAAGTATATGAAATGCACACTATATTTTTTATGGTTTACGCTCTTTAACCAGACAAAAATGAGAAAACAACTAGATTTTTATTCAAATAAGTAAAAAAGACTTATGTGAGTTTTACGAACAGATTTTGATTCATGTCAAGCTATCATCAATTTTTAAATTGCAATACACTCAAAAGCGCGTATAATTTAGGCAAATCTGCATATTGTTGGCTGCAAATTTCGTTTAGTGGGGAGAGGTGGAAAATAGCTAGGTAAGGATTAAGCAAAGAATGTAAAAAAAAACCACAGGCACCAGTCGTTTGCTTCTTGATTTGTTCGGATGAAAATTTCTGAATGAGAAGTAAGTGGGTGAGTCTTTCGTAGAAGAGTTCATGTCTAGTAAACCTCATAACAAAACCACGGTGCTATCGTTCATTGATTATTTTATTGAAAATTAAATTGATTATAAACATATTCCATCTCAGGCTGAGCAGTCTTCATATTGTAAACGATCATAAAATGTCTGTGAATCATCTCACCCTCAGTTTCGTTTTACATTCCTCATCTTAGTTTATAGCACACACTAATATAAATATATATACTAAGAAGTATATGTTTGTTAGTGAAATATTTCTTCAACACTCAGAACAATATAAATTTTTACATAAATTGTTGCTAACTTCAAAGAAATGTTTCTAGGTATGTTAATAGAAAAGTAGATAAAAATGAATCAATATATATTTAGTCCCGTCCAAGCTACAATATAAGTGTTCATATATATACACGAGATATAGACCCGATTTTAGTTGTTACCTAATACGTGATATTTTAAAATATATTGAATAATTATTTCCTTTCCTATATTTTGAAACTTTCAAATAAACCAGTATTTTCTATGAGGGAGCACATAAGTTTGGTTGCTGCTGATTTTTTAAAATCTTAGTACCGTGTCTTGTAAAACCATTTAGGAAAATATACTCTCAGGAAACCCAATTGTCATCAAATCCTTATCTCTCAATCGTTGGATATCCATTAAGGACACCATCACGTGACTAGTCTGACACCTTATGCAAGTCAAAGACTTTTCATGACTGAAACTCACCTGCCATGTCAGGGGCCAGCATCCACCTATCTGGGGAACCGATACCTCTAACGAGTCTCCTCTAGCCCATTTTGGATGTGTCCTTCGAGTGTAGCCACGCACATATAACGTGTGCAGTGTGCAATTTATTGACCTATGATCCTGCACCACCATTGATACCTGTCAACATCTGGTGACTGGAATAAACCCCGTCTTGACCCATTTCCTTTAGAGAGAAGAGTTGTCTCCTCTCAACGTGATTGCTGGACGCTCACATAGAGGTGATATTCCCTCGAAGGAGGCCAGGCGCCTAGCCTCAGGAATCACCCAAAAGGGCTTTAAACCTGAATTGTCCAGTGGGGATCTCGTTGAGGTGGCCTGGCCAGCTTTCCCAGAAGGTACTAGCTACCGACCACTTAGTGTGTGTGGCGAGAAGATGAGCCTCCTCTCACTCATTCACTTCCACACAGATGACCTTTACGGAGATTTTGCCGTCCTTTGGGTAAAATCCCTGCGGACGTTTCCCGGGGTCACCACGAGGAGGCACTGTCAGAATTACTGAAAGAGGAACATCCGCAAACAGGGTAGCCGCTACTAGAGCAAGCGCATCTAAACACTCATTAACTTCCAACCCCAACCCGGTGCTACCTCTTCATTGACAGCCCATTATTATGTCAGAACTAAGCCTTAAGGCTTAGACCGTGCAGCCACCAATGATGATGGTGATTATGATGATGACGGGATTGACCTATGGGCGTGACAGTTCTCTTAAATGCCCTTTTTTTTAGTTTTTCCCTCTCGTGACGGAACTCAGTTTTTCCTGTTTGAAACCATATGGGTTTTAACTATCAAGTATCACAACATAGTTACAGTGACTTCATCTAAAGGAAAGTGCACCCTCATTAGTGTCGATAAGGTATGGATGAACCAACATCATAAGCCACATGTAGACTACTACTCTTTGTGCAATCGTGAGATATTAAAAACTAACACCCCATTATTGGCCCCTCGGATACTTAACACCGGGTGCAGGAACTATAATCAAAAAGACAGGGAGATCAGGATTCAAATCCTAGCTGGGTGTACAGAGTTTTTGCTGCATGGATTTCCACTCTCCCTCCGAGCAAATGCGGGTACACTTTCTCTATACACAAACTCCAACCTTTTAAACTAATTAGCATAATTAGTACGTGTGCGTATAATCTGATCAAGCAATAAGACGCATTGATAAAATAAAACAAATTTTGATTAAATATAGGTCATTTACATTCTAGAATATTACGCAAATAAAATATTGTTTTAATTTTAGAGGTAAAACATTAGTATTTGAATTCAAATTTACGTCAGCATATTATAATAAAAACATCACAATTAGCTCGATATTTATTTAAACTCGTTTTATTTCATACAAACTTGTTTGTGTGTGTTAGTATATATATGGCCTATAGCCAATATTCAAACATATATTCCAGTATCAGATTGTTAAAGTACAATTATTTGTATTTGGTAATACAAAGTGACAAGTACGATTAAAACACATGAAGTTATGTTTAAAAACATGTATGTGGGTTCTTAATCATCAAACGAATACGAATATTGGAAAATTCTTTTTCAATTGAGCTGAGTCCATTGGTATGTATAAATAAAGGTAACCTACCTTTGACATGCATGAAAAGAATTGAAATATATAAAAGTGGTGTACCAAAAATCCTCTTAGGCTTTATTTTGTGTTTCGTTTATAAAAGGAGATTACATGTCTCCCCCTTTCATTTATTTAGTTTGCGGTTTTTGGTAATAAATTCTCAATTAAACTCTATAACAGAATCCCTACATAGCAGAGAAGTTCACTAGATTAAGTGAACATATCGAGCGTAAACTTTTTACTCTGACCTGTATAATTATAATTTTTTTACTCTTCGTCTTAAATAAATCTTGTCTATAAGCATGTTATGACAGTAAATTAAATAGGTGTTATTACAGTAGAGTTTAGAGGAATTGTACCCGAATTTGCATGGAAGATGAGCTGAAAACTATTTAGGAAAGAATAATTTTCAGTACATTCGACAGAAATTCGAGTCCCATCACCTGAAACCTTGACTATATGATACCGGCACTCAGTCCGCGTTGTTCACTGGTGTGTTTCAATTGAGAAATATTAAAAAAAAAATTACAGTTCATGAATTAATTGAAATGTGATTTTAAACCGACACTTTTAATACGCGTGTAATTCCCACTATCAGGAAACAATCAAATAAAAGCACTACACGTAAAAAAGAGGGATAACAAATGTTGACGCTTTCTATACCTAGTACTAGATGGGAAAACATTATGCCCCCCCCCCTTTTCACTCTCCCTTCCCTCTCACCCCTCCCTCCCTTTCAGTGAAGTGCATATTTTATTCTGGAAACGACATGCCCCATTGGGATCATGGAAAACAATCCATTAAGAATGTTATTCCGTCCCGTAAAGTCAATAGCACTATTTGCCTCTAGAGGGATGGATAGAGCGGGGAAAAAAAGTGGTCTAGAAGAGAGGAAAGAGAAGAGAGAGAGAGAAAGAAATACCACTGGATAAAATTTGAGAATAAGAGATGATATCTTATGAATACTTTCATAAACTCAACACATTCGTATTGACACTTTTCAGATTGTTTGTGTCACCATACTATGGTAATGTAAAAGGAATAAAATGGAATATATTTAAAGGTAAATATGTTTACAATTGATTAGACATATAAATATGTATAACCCGCGTCGATGAGCACATAGACTAGGTGTCAAGCTATTCTACTCTCTTTGCGGATAATGGGCAGGTACTGTTTTGAATCCCGGCTTGGTGTGTAGAGGTTTATTTTTCTTAAATAAAATCTCATTCCCGCAAAAACGTGAATTTTTCCTCTAAAGACCCAACTCCATCTTTACATCATTGACGTAGTTAAAGGTGGACAACTCAAACGGGAGGTAATATAAAGTTTAAGAAAAGCTACCATGCGCTACTAGCTAGGGAGAATAACTATCTACAATCTCTGTTTGGATCCAGATGATGCATAATATCCTTTAGTATTTGTGGAGATAAATTAGATTGAAAAAATCCCAAGGAAATATCATTACTTGATCCAGCCTATAAAATATTGTCCAAAATCATTTTAAAATTGATCGAACCAGATTATATTGAGTCGATTATAGGGGAACATCAAGCAGGCTTTGTCGTAGAGAAGGTCAACAACGGATCAACTGTAGATTTTGAAGGAGCCTGTATCAAAATAATACTGGGAATACAACATGTATGTTTACAGTTTTATCATTGGCTTATCCAAAGCATATGGCAGTATCCAAAAGAAAATATATTGCAATGCCTGTAAAAAAGTTGTATTCCAGATAAACTTATAATAACGACTGAACTTAATGTAATTAAAACAAAATTTAAGATTAGGCTAGAAAATGAATACTCAGAAAGTTTCTAGGTCAACACTGAGTTGAGAGAGTGATATGGATTTTTTCCCAATTCTGTTCAATAATTCTTTAGATAATAGCCTAAGAACGGTGATAAAAATGAATTTTATTGGAGCTTCAAATTAACACCAATTTCAACCCCTTTGCCTTCACATAGGACATTGGTTGACGTAGGGGAACGCAAGGAGAGTCCAGTGTTTTTTTACATCAAAATATGTTTTGCCAAAATAAATCAAATAATGCTTCGGTAAGTACATAGTTTAATTTTCTTCGTTTGGGTATACAAACAATTGTTGAATATCTATTATGGACATAACAGCATTAGATGACAAACTTTTTAAATTAAGAGGAAAAGTTGTCATGAAATTCTAGGATACCCTTGATAGATATTCCAGAATTGTTGATATCAAGATGTGAATAAAATTAAACTATGTTTGTACTTATGCAATATTTGATTTCTTAAAAAAAACTGCCCTTTTCTTGCATTCCCCTTTGTCTCCACCTTAGTTGTTGAACGAGAAGAGGATCTAGTTAAGATGGGAGGAATGCTAATTGAAGAAGCAGAAAGTGTGGGTTTGAAAGTGAATTATAGCATAGCAAAATATATAAAATAAGGAAGGAAACAACACCGGAGAGGAAACATTTTAAGAAGAGACAGTGATATTTTTGAAATGATATAAAAAGTTAAATAACTATGAGTAACTATCAATTTAACCAGAACATTGAGGATGAGAGTAAAAAATGCAAACTAAACATAATTTGCGTTAAGTAAACTAGAGTTCCAAAACCCTTTCTAGAACAACAAAAATAATAATGTTATTCAGACTAGTAGAATTATAGGTTTGAAAGATTGGTTTTAACTAAAATGAGTGAAAAGAGCACAATAAATTTTGAAAATAAAGTACCAGGGAAAGTTTTTGGAGCGGTTAAGTAGGTTGATATTGGTATAATAAATAAAATAAATGTTTAGGAAAACTGATTAGAGAGGTAGAGCAGATTATTAGTATAAAATGACTCGCTTGTGTATACAGTCTTAGTTTTTATGACAAGCCTGTTTTATTTTACCAACGGATTTTTTGTGGAATATTTATTATTTTGCTATCCAACTTTGTGTATAATGGTCTTCTTCCAAAAGAACATTTAAATTGGCAATTTTCTTAAGGGAACGCTCTGCTGTCCTAACCATAACCTCGAAATGCTAGTGGCTTGAAAGAAAATAACAATAAAAAAGAACCAAAACAAAAACTAGGCATAAATATATTAAAAACAAATCTCTCTTATTAAAAAAATGATAACAATCACCATTAGGATGTATTTTCTTTAGTAACATTGAAAGTAAACATATGAACTGTTCCCTCCAACTTTGGAGTTAGAAAACACAGAAACAGCATTGACATCTGATTAGTAGTTTTGGATTCTAACACAATTTAAACAGCTGATGCTCATCAATATTGTCAACTTAAGGTTAAACACAGCTTAAATAAAATAAAATCTCTTTTATTAATATATAATATTATTACTTTCTACTTAAATTAAAATGGTATTGTGCAAAGTTACTATCGCATATGATTGAGAAAAATCATAGTCTAGTCCAGGGGTCAGCTAAAGATCAATCGTGATCAACCGATCGATTTCACAACAATTTTCGTTCGATCACAAAATGGCAAGCTTTCTTTACATTATTCCAATATGGCACAGCTTATAAGAGGGGGCCTTAGTGTAATCCGTTAAGGAAAGACTGTTACCTCTCAGGGTAAAGGCAGTGTACGTTCTATTTTTTTGTTATAAGTATTCTATTAAATATTGATTTTAAGAAATAAATAAAAGATGTAAAGAAAAAAATATTAAAAGTAGTGTATGAGTAGTTTGTTGGTTTATTATCGAACTGTACATGGTTGTATTTTGTATCATGCTATCACATCTGACCGTCACGGTCCACTGTTCGATAGTGATGGGGACAATCGAGTAAAAATAATCGAGTAGCTCGATTTTGTTGTGGCTGTACTCGATTCTTCCGGAATTACTCGAGTAACTTTATTTGGACCTTAGTCTTTTATTTTCTCTTTTATTAACAGCTAAGTGAGAATCGACCTTATTGGCTGGACTGTCTACTATGCTATTTCCATTTAAAAAGCATATTTCCTTAAAGATCATTTTTCACCAACAGTTCCTGCTACTAGGCAAAAATGACCCTTTATGATTTAAATGTTGCACGTGCATTTTCAATACAAAATACTCGCAGATGTAAGGTACACAATCGAAAAGCATACTAAATAAGCGTATCACATTTCCGATTCTTTTTAAACGTACTCAATGAAAGTTACTCCATTTTTTTATTTGGCACCTTGGTAGTCTAATTTCCACAATCGCATACAACGAAACTAATTACTGTATTAATTATTTTATTTATTATAATTTATCTTTAGTAAAATATTAATATTTATAAATTGCAACTAGTTAGAATAAGTTAAAAAATACAAAATAAAACAGTTTCACTTTTAAAAAGGTATAATTATCAATTCCTTTAACATGAATGGTTTAAGAAAAGTTTATTTTATTAAAAAGAGCACAACACTTTTTTTTGTGTGTGAGATACTTCTTAAAACGCATACTTTTATATTGATTGTATATGCAACGTGAAACCTGAAAATAAGGGGGAGGTCTCTATCGGTGTCGAATGCCTACTACAGGAAGAAATATGTTATTAGTTTCGAATTCTATCGTAAGACTCCCGAGAAATTTTGTCCATTACAATTAATCGATTCTTAGAACTAAACGAATGTGCCCATCACTACTGCTCGACCAAGAGTCCTGGCTAACTCTCACAGTCTCACACACAGACACAGCTGTCACATCTTACCCTGGCGGTCACATCAAAAACACTCTTATCACCCAGGACGCAACCTGCTGCCCACCTTGAAAGGAAGTGCTTTCAACAATTAACTGAATATGCTTGACAGAACCTCAATACAAAAGCTAAAAGTAGCACACATGTCAATAAACGTAAACAAGCACATAAAAATACAGTGAAGAATACATGTATAAATAACTCTGATGACATGAAGTCTACAAGTAGCTCTGAACATGAACATTAGGAAATTTTTCTGTTGTCCTATTATGACTGTGTGTCACTTTCCATTGGGAGTAGACACAGTCTTCCAACGGCTCTTTTTGATACTCCCGATGACGTCTTTATGGTGACAACACGTACCAACCCGTCGCTTCTAGGATGAAGTTCGACGATGCGCGCTACATTACATTTGAGGGGGGGGG
>CABFOV010003922.1:0-32258 GCA_902141375.1 Timema poppense | reverse complement strand
TAAAGTCCAGAGAGTCAAACAGGGCCCTTTTTCCTTAACAACCCTAAATTTTGATTTTTATCAAGATAGTAATAATACTGAGCACCGTGTCTTACTATCCGTTCAGGTTATAGGCTTAAGTATTAATTACTCTAATGTGTTAGGTATAATGAAGGTTAATTGGAAAGGAAGCAAACCCACTTTTGCGTGGAGGGAGAGTGGAAATTTTTTTAGGTATAACCACCTCAGTTCACCCGAGTGAGATTAGAACCTTGATCTTCTCATCCTCGGCAGTCTAGCTTAACACGAAACTAGCGCGTTAGATAACTTCGCCACCAAAAAGGGTTTTATCAACAGAAATAAATGTGTGAAAATGTGTCAGTAGCTTATTTTCAAATACTTTTTAAGTATAATTAAGTTGTGAGACTAGTCTTGATGAATAAAGACTCTAAATTTAGTCTTCCTCTAACAAATACAGTGATTATTTTATAGGATAAAAAGATATTTGAGATTAGTCTTCCTCTAACAAATAGAGTGATTATTTTATAGGATAACAAGATATTTGAGAACTAAAAGAGATCTTTCCTCTCTACCTTGAAATAATAAGTACGTAATTTTATTTCCCCGTTTTCTCTTATTGACATGACAAGTGGTGGTTGTAGGTGCGGGGAAAAATAGAGTATAAGCTTGGACAGAATATAAGAGTAGTTACAGAAAACGACACAAGCTGTTGTATTTTAAGCCGTGTGGCCTAACAGGGATTGATACTTTCTCACTGACTTGAGCGACTGCCTTAAGAGGAGTAAGAAACTGCCAACAAAACATCGTCAGATTGTTCGGCTGATGCACCTGAATTGATCCAGAAGGCTGTAACTTGGGGGTCATTTTACAACACGGTTCACAAACTTGTGGCCCACGATACCTATTTGACTTTCCCACTAGTCTGCAATAGTTTTATATTACTATCCGGCCTTCTCTCATTAACGCACACAGAAAAATAGTCTTTTATTTTACTATGTAACATACAACATTTTGAACAGCATAAAAATTTATAACTATTTCAAATTGTGTCCTATTCATTATCGCTGTAGATACTTAAATTTCGAATTTTTATTTTTTTACAAATTATGCTTTGAGTATTTATTAATTATTTTTATTATTAGCACCGCGTCTTACTACTCTTTCGGGTTATACGCACTTATGCTAATGTGTAATGGTAGGGTGACTGAGATGAAATGGAGGACCTACAGCTTAACATGGGATCCGAACCCCGGTGGAAGCCTGGCATCCCTCACATTCACAAGTTGTGTTTAATACACGTATTGTCAGAGGTGAAGGAAGGGTTTGGCAATCAGATAAATCTGTGCCGGGACCGAAGATTGAACCCCGGACTCCTAGCACAAAAGTCTGACTGACACCTTACTCCCTAGACCACCAGGTCACCGAGTATTTAATTGATTGGCCTTTTGATCTAGTTGCCATCGCCACTGGTTATTGATGTAAAGGTCCCAGGTTCGATTCCCTGAGTATAATTTCCTAAAGGGGAACTGTTTTTATGGTCACCATGGTCTGGTTAACTGGGTTTAGGTTAGGTTCAATATCCCCACTCTCTTCACACCTTCATAATCACCATTATCACATCCAGAAGCTGCTATGACGTGTAGACAACCTCACAGGTATATCTTGGGCAATGTTCTGTTCCACCAGAGGGGCTAAAAGTCTACATGCATGTTGACTCAACTAGATAATACACATCTCTCATGGTAAAATAAGACCAACCCTTAGATTATTATTAGCACCGGGTCTTACTACCCGTTCGGGTTATACTTACGCTAATGTGTAATGGTAGGGTGCTTGTGAGATGAAATGGAGGATCTACAGTTTAACGTGGAATCCGAACCACGGTGGAGGCTTGGCATTCCCCACATTCACCAGATGTCTTTTCAGAGGTGAAGGAAGGGTTTGGTAATCAGATAAATCTGTGCCGGGACCGAGGATTGAACCCCGGCCGCCAGCACATAAGTCTGACACCTTACCCCTAGACCGCCAGGTCACCTCCAACCCTTAGAAAACAATTGTATTTACTTAACCCACAATATATCTAGGGAAATATAAGTCTTTCCCATTAAAAATATACATTAATGATTTCAAATGCATAGTATCAAATAGTTAGTAGGGACCTACATCGCTGGACACGTCTATTATACTTAAAGCAATTATGGTCTAGTTTGCAGATGTTGGGCAGTTCAGGGTTTGAATTCTGGCCAGATCCACATTAAATTTTTTTCCTATACGGTTTCCAATACTCCTTTTACTCAAATGGGGATACATTTCCTATAAACTCTAAACTACTCATCCCTTACCTACTATCGTGTACATAATTCTGATGGGTAGTTAGACATTCTGCAAAAACTAAAGTATATAATATATCTAAGGCAAAATAGTTCTATAAACTGTAACCCATGTATATTTTTAGAGTTAAGACTAGTCCTACATCTACTCTAGAACAGATGTTAGCAACTTTTTCTTACTTTGTAAACTTCTATAAGCTTATAAACCATTGGCCGCATGGTCTAAGGCGCCATACTCGCTTTAGGCTAGACTGCCGATGATGGGGAAATTTAGGTTCGAATCTCTGTCGGGTGTACTGAGGATGGTTTATCCAAAATGATTTTACTCTCCCCCTCCACGCAAGTTCGGGTACATTTCCTCTAATTACAAGCCTTCCTCATCCCTAAAACCTTTTTGCGTACTTAGTACAAAAACGTTTAATTTGAGCATATATTAAGACGTGGTGCTAAAAAAAATATTATAAGCTTAACAATGATCCTAAGATTAGAAAGATTGAATTTAGAGGAAATGTATCAGCATTTGCGTTGACAGAAAGTGGGGAGACCGTTTAAGGAAAGCCACCATCAGTGCGCCTGACCGGATCAAACCATGATCTTCTCGTCATCGGCAGTCTATTCTATTGCGAAAGTAGCACCTTAGACCATACGCACACCAAAGCGGATCATATTAAGTATTGATGATGATGATGATGATGTTAATAATAATAATAATAATAATAGACGTGGTTACCCCCGGCAACGCTTTTTTCTTCTCTTCAAAGAGACATAAAATAAATCTCTTCATTTTACTGTATTTCTTCCGATCAATTTTTTTAATTAATTTGTGAAAATCGAATCAAAATTTTAAATTTCCGGCTTCGAGGTACACATGTTCGTGCACAGGGGGCTATTAATTTTTAAATTTCAGGCCTCTGCGTACGGTAGATATCAAGCAATACTCATAACAGACAAATATTATCCTCATCTTATTAATATAAGAAGGTAATGAATTTATTCGCAAAATTTATATTTGTATTAATTTTTTCAAAAGGCTTTTCCTATGAAAATGGTATATATTATCTTCCACCTATAATCTGAAATGGGCTATATTTTAAAACAACAAACAACTTCCTAAATATTTCGAGCTATCTATGCAACTACAAAGAATTTCAACACTCCTTATGCACTTTTTTTTCTTACTAAGTGTCGGAGAAAAGATTTTAACTCATAAGGTTGACGGTTCCTTTTAACCACGGTTTCCCAATTATTCTTAAGATTTACATATCTTCACGGAACCAAGTGACGAACGATCATGTCATTAGTGACATGGTGGTACATCATTAGTGACGTCATATCTTGAGAATAATAGGGTGGTATAAGGGCGTTGGCAAAAAGACTGGAAGATTCCGCACTAGCTCTGAATAAACCGGGGTAGAGTTTCTATTGAAGTAATGAATAGTGGGAGGAGAATTTGCTGTCACATGATCTGTGTTTTCTTACCAACTAGTCGACATATAGCTTCCAAAATTATAGGAACAAGTTTAAGAGAATATTTTATATTCCAGAAAATAGATTTACATTTCAATAAGTTATGAATGGGTTCGTCGAATCCCCTCATCCTCAAATCTTTAAAGATATTCAAAAGTGAAAAAAAAAAAGATTCGGTAAAATATTATAATCGATATTTGACAGAATAAAAAAAATCAAATCTTGAATTTGACTTTATTTGATAGCATTTATACTTCTTATTTTTGGTATAGTAAAAAAATGTTAGGGAAAAATTAACAATTGCATCCTGTATAATATATTTAACATTTAATTACATATTTTTATTTTATGTTAATGTAGTAAAGTAAATATCTTATGTTTCTAATTAGTTGAAAAATGACACGTTGACACGGGAATTTAGCCCGGGACCTTTGGTTTGGCGCTGAGCTGAAGAATTTCACATGCCCATCAAACACTCAGGTTTAAGCTACGAGTGAAGGATGACCCTGAGCACGGAATTGATCCAGGTTAGCTCAGTAGTTAGAGCATTGGCACGCGAAGTTAAAGTTGCCGGGTTCAAATCCCGTGTCCACGTGTCATTTTTGATTTTATTTATATTAATGTATTCGTGATTTTCTTCCATACGGACAGTACCGTAATTACGATGGTGTACTGACATTCATTTTAGGTTTGTTATTCCTTCTAGGAATGCGGGTTTTAATTCATGATTTGGGGCTCGAACTTAAAATAAAAATACAAATTTGTAAAACTATAGATTAAAACCCTGTCAACAATAAAATACTATAAAACGTACCTTTAAACGCTCTTAAGTTTCAACCAGTTTTGTAGTTTTTAATTTATTAAGTCCAGAATTCCAGGTTTTTCTTAGTAATATTAAGATCTATAGTCATGTATATGCCCTAATAAAATTTAATCTCATCTATAGTATTACTTCTTTAGAAAGAACAGAAGGATTTAGTTATTAAAGTTACTAATTAAAAAATATACATTCATACATCAAGTCATGTTATTTGTAGATGTCCATTTTAATAGATATTATCAATACCAATAGAATAACACAAATTATAAAGTAAAATGTTATCAATATTCACCGCAAGTAGATTGTGTTTGAATTTTCTGAACTACTCTTCCAACCAAAATCAGGGTTTAACCTGATTTAATGATGACGATTACGTGAGGATTCGATTCCCAAAAGGGCGTACTGAAAGTGTTTTTTATCCCTAAACTATTTTTTACTCTCCCTCCATGCAAATTCGGGTACATTTTCTTTTATTTATACTTTATCACATAATTGATTAAGGAACGAATAAAGTGTGAATAGCCCGAACAATTAGTGAAACAATTTTATTATTATTATTATTAGCACCGCGTCTTACTACCCGTTCGGGTTATCCGCACTTACGCTAATGTGTAATGGTAGGGTGATTGTGAGATGAAATGAAGGACCTACAGTTTAACGTGGAATCTGAACCACGGTGGAGGCCTGGCATTCCTCACATTCACAAGATGTCTTGTCAGAGGTGAAGGAAGGGTTTGGTAATCAGATAAATCTTTGCCGGGACCGAGGATGAAACAATATTAAAGTAAAAATATTTATAAGATATCATCCTGTTATCCACTTATAAAATATTACGAAATAAGGTGGACGTGAATAGTTTTTAAAGGCTATATCCAAGCTTGGGTCATTTTATTATTATTATTATTATTAATAATAATAATAATAATAATAATAATTTACCACGTCTTACTAACCGTTCGGGTTGTGCGCTTAAATACTAATTTCGCTAATGGGTTAGGAATTGAGGAGGTTGAATATAAAGGAAATGAACCCGCATTTGCGTGGAGGGAGAGTGTAAGACCGTTTAGGAAAAACCACTCGCAGTTCACCCGAGCGAGATTCGAATCTTGATCTCCCCATCTTCAGTATTGGTTAATTATGAAGTTTGCTTTATGATAGAGTCTACCATCTATGTTATTAGATAAGGATGCATTAAATATCCTTATTAAAGAAGACAATCAATAAAATCTGCTTCGGTGGCCACATGGTTCAAGGCATGGTTTAGCAACCGTTTTATATCGCGGGGCATACTGGTTTTAAAAGAATTGGTTGACAGGATTGGAAAAAATTGCAATCAAAATAATTTCAACCTTATACTTCTTTTATAATAATCAGTTACCAAGTATATTTTCATGAACACAATAATTGTCTGGTTGCTAAATATTTTGCGAAACTGATACATTCAGTCGAAGGGCTGGAATTGGCCCGTGGGCCAATAACTGCCGATAGCAGGGTGATTGTGGTTCGAATGCCAGTCGGATGTTTATAGGATCGATTTTTTAAGTGGTTTTCCACCCTCCTTCTATGCAAATTCGGGCAGACACAATCTAACATTCAACCCTCGTCATCCGTAACACATTAGCATGATAATTAACTCGGTGTTCAAACCATATGGATAACAAAAGGCAGTGATAACACATATTAATAAAGATATAATTGCGAAAAACTATTTATATGAATGTAGAACAGCCCACAAGGTTATCAAAATATTTGAAGAAGTAAAATAGTAATTTAATAAAGTGACCAAATTTTTGAAGATGGAATCAATACATTGACTAGTCTAAGAAATATAACAATCTTTAATTTTTTATCAACGCGTTTTACCACCCGTTTGGGCTATACGCATATGTAGGCCTACTAACTACAATACTGTATTGTCATGGTTGAAGAAAGTTGAATCTAGAGGAAGTGTACCCACATTTGTGTGGAAAGAGAGTACACTACCATTTAGGAAAAACCACACCTTACTACACTCAACCAGGAATCGAACTCCCCCACCCCCACTCCCCCATCATTGGCAGTTTAGTGTATCGCAAGAGTGATGCCTTAGACTATGCAGTCACCAAAGCGGTTAACGATTTGTTCTTATAGCCATTAAGTTTAAACTTATAAATTTTATTTTCTAGTAACAAAAAGAAGAATTATGTCCCCTGAGATGGAAGGGGTAGTGGGGTAGAACGGTAACACCAGTTAGTAAGAAAACAAAAAGATGGGGGGGGGGTTCCCTTTGAAACAAAGAATAATGGAGAGAGCGAAAAAGATAAATGATCGTCTTGGGAAGGCTGGAAGGAAGTGAGGTAAAGGAGATAGGAAACACATAATTCGAAAAAATGAAAGAAATATATATATAAAAAATAAGAATTGACGTTTAAAAAATATTTTTAAAGATTTAAGAAGTTATTGTTTTTCTAAAATTGACTGTGTTTTGAAAATGTCGTTAAGTTATCCAACCACCAGAGACATATTTGTATTATTAACATGTTTACATAAAGACGTTACATTCACACAATATATTTAAGAGGAACCAGTACCAGTGGTCGTGTGAGCCAAGGCGTTAGCCTCATCTTGTATTATCTATCAGCTAAAAAAGAAATGATGGTATCGGGTCAAAAACGTGATAGCCTTCACAGATTTAGATGGGATATTTTAGTTATTTAAACGTTTATAAAATCTGTAAATCTAGCTATAAAAAATAAATAAAATATTTTTAAGAGGAACCAGTAACAGTGGCCGTGTGAGCCAAGGCGTTAGTCTCATCTTGTATTATCTATCAGCTAAAAAAGAAATGATGGTATCGGGTCAAAAACGTGATAGCCTTCACAGATTTAGAAGGGATATTTTAGTTATTTAAACGTTTATAAAATCTGTAAATCTAGCTATAAAAAATAAATAAAATATTCATCAATATTAGTAATCTTCTAGGTCTTGACTGACTATAAAAACAACTTTTAATTCACGTTTTAAACTACCAGATATCTGTACTAATATATTTTTTCATAAAATTGAGGTAGTTGTGTTTTTGCCCCGGCTTCCTAAATTCTGGTTTTAATACTAGATGGATAAGATTGTTTTTTATCACTGCGTCTTAATATCCGTTCAGGCTATTCGCTTATGTACTAGTTATGCTAATGCTTTTAGGGATAAGTAGGGTTAAATTTAAAGGGAGTGTACCCGAATTTGCGTGGAGGTAAAGTGGAAAACCATTTAGGAAAAACCACCCTCAGTACTCCCAACTAATAATATAACCTTAATTTCCGCATCATAGGCAGTCCAGTCTAACATTAGAGTGACGCCTTAGATCATGTGGCCACTGAAGTGGGCTGTAAGAGGTTTATTTTCATCAAGTATATTCTTTACTCTCTTCTCTCCACAAAAATGGGAGTATACTTATTTAATATCCTATTTTTCTCACCCTTAGCCCATTTGTAAAAATAAGCGGTTAGCCCCGATGGGTCAAAAAACGCCGAGAAATTAACAAAAATAATTTTAAGAGGAAAGATCGTTTTAGAATAAATATCATGCAAATTTTCCAAAAATTTCAAAGGTCAATTTAAAAAAGGGTTATAATTATTTTGCTATAAATTAAATAATACAATGGGAAATTAACACATTAAATTTTAAGATTATTAATTTCCTAATCCTGCCCTAGTGTTTTTTATCAGCAGATATTAATACCTGTTCAGGTTATAGGCCTACGAATGATAACTACCATAATGGGGAAGGTGGTGAAGAAGGAATTATTTTAGAGGAAATCACACGCATTTTCGTGGAAAGGAGAGTGGGAAATCTTTTAAGAAAAACCACCTTCAGTAGACCGGTACTTGAGCCTTGATCTCCCTATTGTCAACCACGAGAGGTTATAAAAACACTCTTACAAGTGTCGTAGGACACGTACGATAAGCGTCAGATTGGTCTGGTATGGCTTTCCATGGACGGGGAGGTGTGGGTGTGAATCCCATCCGGGTGTAATGAGGGTATGTATTTCACAAATAGTATCTCCTCTCTTCCTTCACAAAAATTGGGGTACACATACTAATCCCTATTTAATTCTAGCAATTTAGTGACCCTCTTCAGTGGCGGTATGATCTGAAGACCCACTGTTGCAATATACTAGACTACCAGTGACGGCGAGATCGTTGTTTGGATCCCATTCGTGTGTATTGAAGGTGGTTTGTCCAAAAAATAATAATTCCATTCTATCTCCAAAGAAATGTGTGCCCACTTCCTCTAAATTCAACTTTCTTTATCTCTTACATCTAGTAATTAATATATTTAATATAACCCGACCGGGTAGTAGTAATACGTGGTGACCAAAAAAAGTAATTAAGTGCGGGCAGCTCTGACAGGCAGTAATTTTTGCTAAAATTAAACACATAAAATAAATCTATCAAGATTTAGCCTCAGATGTGAGGATAGCATTAGAGTGGACAGAAAGAGATAAGGTGTAAAGAGGTGGACTGGATAGAATTAGCTCAAGATAGGGATATGGTGCTAAGAGGTGAACTGGATAGAATTAGCCCAAGATAGGGATATGGTGTTATGAGATGGATTGGATAGAACTATATCAATATATCCAATTGGTGTAAAGAGGTGGACTGGATAGAATCAGCTCAAGGCATTATGAGATGGATTGGATAGGACTAGCTCAAGATAGGCATATGGTGTAAAGAAGTGAATTGGATAGAACTAGCTCAAGATAGGGATAGGGTGTTATGAGATGGATCGGATAGAATTAGCTCAAGATAGAGATGTGGTGTAATTTTTACGTGCTTCAATATATGTTAAAGTTCGCAATACCATAGAGTAATAAAGTAAGTTGACATTTTTCTAGTAATGTGATATATTAAAGATTAAGTCATTTATTCCATTACTATTCATAAACTGTTTTTCGAAGCTACTGGATGGGATGGTTCCAGTCTATGGTTTTATCGATCAAATTATAACTTTTTAATAATATTAATATTTCATAGAATCAATAAGAATACAAATGTAAACAGATAGCTCAATCCAATTATTAAAATAGTACAAATTGAAATGGTTTACATACTTTGTGCTTTTTTCAAATTAATAAGTTCTTGTGACTTATCTCTTAGCACAGATAAAAATTAATTTTGACATTTCAACCAGAGATATTTTTAATATAGGACTTTATTAAACCATGGACTTTGTCCAATTTTAACTAATTCGGGAATACAAAACGTTTTAAGGGAAATTCTCAGAGTTTGAAGGAAATGTGTAGATTCAATCATGATTATATTTTCGTAGTATTTTTTCACGTGAAATGTGAATCTTTCAATACATCATTTTTTGGCTCATCCCTTTCATCTTTTGAATAATTTTATCAAAGATGTGTCTCAGTTTTTCTGTAATCCAAATCTAATAATAATCTTGAAGTTTCTTTCAAATCTTTAATAATGTTTATTTAAAAAAAATAAAAATGAATTAACACAAAATGAAACATTTCTTATTTGTGAAATTTGTATCCTATATGAAACTGACTTCTGGATATTATTACACTAATGAGTATCGATTTATTTGTTCATTTATCACATTAATAACGTTAAAACTAGAAATATAAAACAAATTGTGGAAATTAATTATTTTTATACAATTTTAATTTTTTTTTATTCCTTATTTTTTATCTAAAATAAACCAAATTTTTTCCAACTATATGCTTCTATATAATTTATTATTAGATCACATAATATGGTGATTTCAAGTCAAGGTATTACGTTTGAGTTAAATAGATTTTATTGAAATTAGTTTGATTCTCAAATTTTTTTCAAATCTTTTCAGTAATCGTGATATTTGAGGATTCAAATTTTAATCCACATAGTTTAGGAAAATACTAACATTAATGGTCCAAATTATAACTAAATAACAATTTTAGCAACACATATAATATTAATGGATTAAATATCCAAGCTACTATATTTGTAATTTACGGTTTTAGCCCATTCTAAATATCATATTGTTTAAGTTGATAAATAATACCGGGAAACTGGAGTCAAACCAGGGACGTTAAGCTCAGTTTGCCAATGCTCTTCCGACTAAACCATCCAGGCAGGCCAGGGTCATTTGTCACATATTTTAAGGCACAGTCTGTGATGGAAGTACGGATATGGTCCTTTATTTATGAGAGATCAATTAAGATCGCGAGCTATCAGATTACGCAGTCACATTCAACTCTGGGCGGCTTTATGTTACCAATAGTACCATGACATTGGTAAGAATGCGCACATCGTGATGAATTAAATAACCAAACTATTATAGTTGTACGTTTGAAGGTGGCTGCGTTATTCGATATCTCACGTTCTAAATTATATATGTATGCATGAATGGGATACATCACTCGTAGCCCAGTTTGTAGAAAGATTCGCCTGTAATTGATAACCATTGCCCAGGGGAGGCCCAAATGTTTTAATTTTACATCCTTTCCGTGGCGGGTCTTTCCATGTCCTGATGAGATGAGGTGATGATGATAATAAGTATGAGCGTGTGTAACTAGTGGAAACACTAAAACATAGCTTGAGCCTAACTAACAAAACTTTGTTGACCATTAGTATAATTCCCCTTTTGTGAAAAAAATTATCCAAGGTACCAGCCGGGAATTGAAACAGGCACCCCGAGGTTGATATCCATGTGTACTGACAATTATAACAATTGCGATATTAAACTTTGAGTTAATAATTAATTTATAAACATGAACCGTGAAAAAATAAATTTATTATCACGATTATTATTATTATTAAATATATTTTCATTAAGCCTTTTAATATTTTACGTACATCAATTTTTCCTATTTTTCGGATAAGACCATCTCAAATAAATGGTTTTACAGATAGTAAATAGGTCCCATTTCATTCGACAATAGCTGGGAGAAACCTACTATCAGCTACGAGCTGAATGCACTATTTGATTATTTATTTATTATGTTCCTTTCAGACTTACCCAAGCTTACATTCTAATTATAATTTAAACTAAGCTGTATATTTGTTTGGCATGTCAAAGCGACCGTAAAACAACAAAAAATTGTGATCTATAACCTAGCATTGTTATTGTCTTCTGAATTATTTGAATTGGTAAAGTGTTTTTTTTAGCAAACTGTATTTAATAATTTATTTTTTATTATTTCAAATCAAAACATGAATGAAAAAATTCAGATGAAACTTCATCTTGTTTAATATAAATGTTCATAAAATTTCACAAAAAAAAATATTAAAAAGACATCTCATAAAATTTTGTCCAATTATATACAAAATATATTGGTAAAAAAAATAACACCCTTTCGTATACATAGCGATATTATATAAATACATATATTTTCGTAAGATATTTACTCTAGCTATTTATCACCCCCATTTGTAGGTCCACAGAATAACCTCATATAATATGTCCGAGTTGCTGGTGACAGGAAATGTTGTGCTAGATTGAGCTGTTGCTCTAAGGGCCATTTTGAACATAATATTTTAAAACACTCTCAATATAAATACTAACTTCCTTAATCATACCACATTAACGCAATTAAATTAGAAAACCCAGGTGGATAGTGAGACGCAGTGTAAAAATAAAATAAAGATATATGGATACTGGGGAAAAAATTTGTATATATATATATAGATATATATATATATATTCCCCAGTATCCACATATTTTGAATATATATATTCCCCAGTATCCACATATTTTGAATATATATATTCCCCAGTATCCACATATTTTTATTTTATAATCTATAATGATTATATATATATATATATATAATTATTATAGATTATTTAAATGGTTGGTTTTTAATATGTAAAACATTTATAAATTACACAAATTTTTTTAAATAATAAATAGATATTAAGAAATGGTCTAGTAAAAAACTTTTTTCATTTAGTTTTAATCAATTTGTAAGCTACTCACATGATTATAATACGTCATTGTTTTTTAAACATAATTATGTAAAACTACATATTCGTTAAAGTATTTATTAATGTTTAATTTTAACAATGTTTTGATTAATATTTATACTGTATTGTTGATTGTTCTCATATTTGGTTAGAATATCAAAGTGGTTTCTTCAACTTATTAATTCATTTCAATTTAACATGTTTCACAATTATTAGTTTTAGTAGTTTGTATTACAGATTTTTCTCAATTTTACTACATTATTATTATTATTATTACCGCGTCTTACTACCCGTTCGGGTTATACGAAATTAAGCTAATGGGTAATGGTAGGGTGATTGTGAGATTAAATGAAGGACCTACAATTTAAGGTGGAATCCGAACCACGGTGAGGGCTTGGCATTCCCCACATTCACAAGTTGTGATTAATATACAGAAGGGAAGGAAGGGTTTGTCAATCAGATAAATCTGTGCTAGGACCGAAGATTGAACCCCGGATCCCAGCACAGAAGTCCGAAACCTTACCCTTAGACCATTTCCACAGTAATTTACTTAGTTAATACAGTACTTAATATCTAATATTGGCTTTTTATTTGTGCAGTAATGTAAATTATCTTAATTGATAAACCATATTATGATTTAACAACTTATTGACCTTTCATATCGAAGCAAAATTGAATGTAACGCATTAAATTGATAAAACATCCCAGAACATATTAGTTACTATCATTAATGATATTTCAGTTGAATGGAAAATAGTTTTAATTCAACTTCACATATTTATATTTAGACAACATGTCAAACTGTCGACATAATAAATTTGCTAACTTATCAAATAATTAATATTTATATTGAGAAATATGTTTATTATTGTAACAAATTAACTATATAGTCATTTATCATTAAATTTGATCACTTAGCACATTTTGCTCCACAGTTCAATTTCCATAAGATCGTTAAATCTGAATTTAATAAAAAAAAATTATTCTGTGTATACTTTCAATACCACTGTTCCATTAACTGAACGCTAAGTAATTTCTACGTATTTTCAAGAAAAAAAATTATTTGATTTTACACAACATATATTATGATCCTAGCGTAGTGTAATACACCTGCTCTAGATTGAAATATTTATTTAAAACTAACATACCAGTGTTTAAACTAAGTGCCTGAAAGAACTGTAATAGTTAACTTTTTGTGATTAGTTAATAAACTTTAGGAAAGAACGTTGACAACTCATAACAACATGTCCCCGTTGTGCTCGGCAACTGGGCCGAATTGAACTATAAAGAGTTTAGTTGTATTATCGCGGCTGACACATTAAGATCTACTCAGAGGCAGGTACACTGCCAGTCATTGGGACTACATGAATTAGAACATTGGGTCATCTGATACTTGTGCTAGGGGGCAATCATCGTGTCCAGGGTACCGGGTTCGAGTCTGTAAGAGGGGTCGTGAGAGGTGTCAGTCAAGCCAGTAGCTAAGTATTCCTCACTAAGCCAGTTCCCTCAATAGCGCATACTTAAAAGTTCTTATATATTTTTGTAGCATCTTCTAAGATCACACTTTTTGTAAACCTTGGTGCTACTAATAAACCCAAAAGACAGAGCCAAAAGTATAATTTCAAACCCAACCATCTATTTTGAGACAGACCCTACCCTTACCTACAAGCTATCCTGACAGATGAGGCCACGGAAAGGGGTGGAAGCGACAGTAGTAGACTTAATATTAGTAGGGAAAAAAAATATTCAAGAAGAGAAAATATTTTGGGCTCAAATGAGTTAAAAAAATAGAAAGAATAGAATGGATTTTAAATATACCATAATTCACCTGTAGTAGGTATATGGGCTCTATAATATGTGGTAATCCGTCCCGGGGATTGAGTCCCGTTTAAAGGCAGCTCAGTCACTTATGACCTTTCCATAATGTATACTCTTACCAAAAAAGTTAACTGAGGCTCAATGTGGACGCACTTAAGGGAAATTCACCTATAAATTAGTATTGCATAATTTTATCAAGGGTTATTTGTAAGGAAATACAAAAACGAAATAAAATAACCGAAGATAATAGATGCAAGAACGAGATTATAAGTAGAATAGCGCAGGTATAGAAATCTTTTTAATCGCAAGAAGACAATGTTAGCCTCGACTGGCATAAATTTGTACACCAAGAAAAGGTTTCTAAGGGCGTTCGTTTGGAGCGTTGCGTTTTACAGATATGATTCATGGACCATTGGCATAACTGAAAGGAAACTGCTAGAAGAATTTTAAATAAGGTGCTACAGTAGAATATTAAAATCTTCGTAGATAGAGATGGTATAAATTACAGAAGTGCTAAGTAAGGTAAATGAAGAAAGGAAACTTTGGAAAAGTATACAGCAAAGAAGAGTTATGGTAGGTCATATAAGGAGACATGATGGTTTGACGAAGAGAATTATGGATGAAAATGAGGAGGGGAAAAGTTAAAAAAAAAGGAAGACCAAGATATTAGTACACGTATCAGCTAACGAACAATGTTGGAAGAAAAAGGTACACAGATGTAGAAAAATAAAAAAAATTGATCCATGATAGAAAAAAGTGAAGAGCTACAGCAAAACAATCGTAAGATTGATGAACCAATAATAAATTTTGATTTAATGATTTATTTAAAATATTGACAATTCATGAACAATAAGAGATCAAACTTGCTATTTTAGGCTTTTTACGTACCATTTTTAAGGTAAATTAATTAATGTATGGGGCTGCAATTAGGTATAACAATACATTCTTATTAGGTGTACTGAAAGAAATGTTTATAATAATATCAACCGGTTTCAGTGGCTGTAGGGTCTAAGACATCACTCTTACAATGAACTAGACTGCCAATGACAGAGATTGGGGTTTGAATCCTGGTCTGGCGTACTGATTTTTATTTAAAAAATGTTCTACTATTCCTCAACTCAAATGCGGGTATAATTCTTTTAAAATATACCTTCCTCATCTCTAACTCATTTGCGTAACTAGTACATATGCATATAGCCTGAAAAAGTAGTAAGTTGTGATACCAAAAATAGTTATAGGGTCTCAACTTAATATTAAACCTATTTTATCGTGTATATCTTATTTTAATGACTAGTTAAACACTAATTTAGGCCAAATACATTAATTAATTTACCTTAACAATGGTGCGTAGAAAATATAGCAAGTTTGACTCCTTGTTGTTGATGAACTATAGGGATTTGAAATCATTGCATTACTATTTATATTTTTATGATTAATTATATACTTGTTAAAATTGTGCAATAACACATTTATTGTCAAAATACCGAGACACCTGTATATATATATATATAATCATTGCCAGATGCAGGTAACTAAATCAATATTTATATTTATTATAAAATGGTCAGTATAATACATTAATTTACAGTCAATTAAAGTGTAATTTCTACTTTATTGATATTTTTAAACGATTCTTAATGCAGTTTAACCTTATAACGGCTGCCTATCTATACAGTAGATTAGTTTTTAATAAGTTAAGAACTATAATTTATCCATCCTATTCACCGCGTCTTATTACCCGGCCGGGCTATCAACATGCTAGGATTAATAATGTTTTCTATAACCTAAAAAAAATTATTCTTACTATAAACACAAAACTAATACATTAGTCACCGTTTACTTGCAAATATATTTTATCATAGCAATAAAAGTAAACCCTATGTTTAGTGTTTAAATAGAGGAGTATATTAAAATAGTTATTTTTGGCAAATCTATATCATATTTGTACACATCTAAAAGCTCCCTGACAATGCTTTGGTCACTCACTCGTTGTTATTAATTGATCTAGGAAATATTGACTGTGAAAGGAGAAAATACGATAAACTTGGTGAAGCTATACAATATTTGGAATTAATTTATATCTAACAACCATCCAAGGGTTGTACGTAATAATATCTTAGTGAATTTTGACATGCAAAAAATTGTATGTACTGTATTTGTTTTGTAAAGGGTTAGGTAATTTGAACAGTCACAATAAGATAATATTAATAAAACACCTTTCCTTCAACGACGTCGTGCAAAAGACAATTCCTCAAAGGATGTGTCTGATCCAGTAACCGTATGACATCTAAACATAATTTATGATCAAAATCCATCCAAACGTTTTGGCTCTACCTTTAGGAACATATATACATACATAGGATGGGGACCGACAGAATCAAAAGATTCACATATTTTGGGGATTGAGGCCAAATAAAAAGTATTCATCATAAAAAAGGGTCAACAATTCTCACAATCACAATAGTCTACTTTATTTATGAAATCATGAAAATGTGAAATAAACTAATTCTCACGGACGTTTCACATAAGGCGTCACATTTATGTGATCAAGGTCAAAGGTTAGGAACATAACCATCCTCTAGCAATTAAAATCAACTTTGGACGCGGCTAAAATATACACTTTTAGAGGTTTTGAAACTTAATAACTAATAAAAAATATGGTATCTTTAGCATACTCTCATTCAATTAGGTGGCACCATCAAGGTGGTATGGAAGAGAACCAAAGATGTCACCTCTTTCGGTGGCTGCGTGGTCTAACCTGCTACTCTCAGACTAGACTAGATTGCTTATGATGGAGAGATATAGGTTCGAATCTCAGTCGGGTGTATTAAGGCGGTTTTTCCCAAAATTGGTTTTTCACTCTACCTCCAAGCAAATGCTGGTAACCTTAGAATTAATATAACCTTATTAATCCCTAAACCGATTAGAGTGATTACTGATTAGTACATAAGCATAACACAAACGGCTAGTAAGACGTGGTGATATAAAAAATATCCATGTTTTTTGTATTTATAACAAACATACATTTTTGGACTTAAATATATAAAATAGTTCTTCAAAAGATGCACTTAGATTTATTTTTAAACATAGTAATCCTTTTTTTTAATATTTGTCATAGGCTTTGCGCAATTTTAACAGGCCTATTCACTTCGTTTAAAAATC
Source organism: Timema poppense (assembly GCA_902141375.1). Classification (NCBI taxonomy): domain Eukaryota; kingdom Metazoa; phylum Arthropoda; class Insecta; order Phasmatodea; family Timematidae; genus Timema; species Timema poppense. The sequence continues at coordinate 14,723 of CABFOV010003922.1, read as the reverse complement.
GTTTGGTCAAATACCGCGATGCTCAGTTGAAATATACAAGAACTGTTGAAATTTAATTATATATAAAATTAAAATAAATGCATCCCTTTAAGCAATTTTTATTAATGTTGCCAAAAAATAGTATTTTACTAAACAAACTGCAAAAATAAGGACTTATACTTACGTTACCCTTCATCTCACCTTAAGTGTGATTATATATAGGGGAGTTATTTGAATCCAAGTAATGGGAATTAAACTAATTATAACGCTTCAAGATAGTGATTCAATTATACGCCAGGAAGGTATCCCAGTCAAACATCCTTACTATTATGTCAACATCCCTTCAAATAGAGCCAAAACCCCTCTACCTACGTCATAGCACAATGCCACCCCCAATACGCGTTCATCTCCATTATAATGCATATTAGCTACGTGCCAACCGAATCGTATTAGATATCAATGTATTTACACCACAAATGAATCACGATCCGTAAAGGGAAAGTGGGGGATTAGGGGTGTGTTAAGGGTATCTGATAAAATGTACTCCACAAACGTAACGTTTAATTTCATAATTAATGTGTGCATATATCAATTATTATGCTACCGGTGTTAGCTTTCATTGTTATTGAAATAATATGGTTGGTCCGATCATTAGGTGAATTGTAACTGGTAGCTAGGGGATGGCTGTAAAGAGGGGATGAAGAGTGAAAATGGGACTTTCGTAATATAAAACAGAAGTGACACTATTGGATTTTCTAGCCACATAGCTATCGAATTACATCAAAGAGTTTGCAAATAAATTATGGATTACTACACACACCAATAAATGTGTTTAAAATATATGCACGGAATTAAATTTGTAATTTCGTAACTAATGTTATTTCAAACTATTTAAAATAAAATAATTTTGTTTTGAAATGTTAAATGATCAATTTTTATCTTTGTATAAGCATGTGCAAACCTTCGAAATTTCAAATCCGAATCCGAATTTGCTAATATTAAGATTTTATTTGAAATTTTTAATTTTGATTTTAGACAAAAATCAGCATTGATTCAAATAATTTAATCTAAATAAATTATGGATTCAGCTTTGATAGGTTTAGCTCAAAATTTGAATCTAAAACTGATCCTTACTTACCAAATTAATATAATCAGGCCGGAAATCAGTTGTTTGTTAGAGTGAATAGATAAATTAACTAGTTCACGGTCGTAAAGGAATGACGTGAATGTTATTTGTAACAGAGAATATCATGTATTTAAAAAAGTAGCTAGTCCCACCTTTTAGTAAATATTAATCAACTTTGCACTTTGATTGTAGCAGCTGTGTGATCTTTATTTGATTTCTCACTTTTGAGATCATCGCTTTCATTTAGACTTTTTTTTTAATAAACTTAAATTGTGTCTAAAATTTTTATCAAAGTCTTTGAAGTATTTTGGATTGAATTTTGAAACTTAACATGGTAAGATATTCTAAATATATTCGACTATAAAAATTATCATAGTAAGCCTAAAATATACGATTCGATTCAGATATGAGCCTAATCTATACGATCAATTATTTTAAATCATGGAATTCGACTGTGAATCTTTTAGATAAAAAAAATATTGAAGATTGGATTATAAATCAACTCATTTTTTTCTAACCTGAGATTAGATTCAAATCTGACTAAAAATCAATTTTAAGCATGAGTTTATATTAGAATAAAATTAAAGTTAGCTAGCCAAGATTCCAATTCTATTCGAAATTGCAAATTATGTATTCCCACAAGCTTTGATTTAGGCAAGGAATATTCAACCTGGGCCATAACATCAAATAGTTTTATAATTTTAATCGAATCAAAGATGATCTTAAGAGTAAAATGATTATATTTTCTAACATTTGTAAACATAAATAACATATAAGGTATGTGAAAATCTTTTAAAAATAATACTTTAGAGTATAAAATAATTCTATGATATGCTTCTGAGTTTTGACATAACTTTCATTAGTATTTTAGTTACATACATATACATTTTTTAACTGTATTACACGTAGTACTACCCGTCGAGGTTAATCACAAGCTTAGACTAATCAACAAAGGCTGATAACGGTTCAGATTAGAGGGAGTGTACCCAAATGGGTTTGGAGGAAAAGTTAGCAACTTATTATAAAAAATGCTTCTGCTAACCCAAAAAAGGATTTGAAAGTCAAATTTCTCTTCACCATTAACAGAGACAAGACAATACTTACGCCTAAGTTTGCATACTCTTTGGTGCGGGTAGTTTTGTTTAGAAGCAAGGAATAGTCAAATAGACAATAGCGAACAAATATATTAAATTATATATTTAATGCAATTTTATTCCATACAAATTAGAAACAAATATGATAGACTAAACCATCTAATTAATTAAACATAGTTTCGAATACTAAATACTTCCAATCAACTAATGAATTGATACATATTTGAATATTAAATATTTCCAATTAAACTACATAAGCTTAAACTAATGTATTTGTAGTAGATTATTAGGGACTATAAAGTTAACCAAGTAATCACGGACATTTATCAACATATAACGTATCTTTTCATAAGTCTAGATATTTAATACCCCAATTTAAGTGAATTACAGTAATGAATTTACGCCATTTTATATTTAATAGATACATAACTATTTTTTATGCATCAATTCTTAATTCCCGTTTGGGCTATCTGCATATTTACACTACTAGGGCATAGATGGGAAAGGAATAGCTTAAAGTAAATGTACCATCATATACGAAGAGGGTGAGTGGGAAAACATTTATTAAAATAAACTCCCTTAATACACCCAACTTTGATTCGAACCTAAACCTCCCCGTCACCATCTATCCTTAGGAAAAATATCCTGTGCTAGGCAATGTTACAAACGATATGTTTTAAATTTAATTGCAATAATGATCAGCTCACGATTTCATTCATGTGTATCATAATCTGATACGTGAAGGTTATCCACAAGGCTCGGTCTTGGCAGTGGAATCAAATTCAGTCAAGGCGATTGGCCCTTTTCATTTGGTGCGAAAATTCAGAGCCATGGGAGCAAACGGTCATCTTCAAGAATTTTTATTGTTTTGCAATTATTTTTTTCGGAAACAATTTGTTCAAGAATATAATTATATTAATTAAGTTATACTTTTTGGATACATACCTCCTCTTTAATTTTAAGTTTTAAAATAAGGATAAAATTGACATTTTTCAGTATAAAATTGCCTGCTTTATAAAAATAACAATAAGAAATTAAACAGTTTATACACATCGATACATTATCTTATAATAGGTCTTGAAAATATTAACATAAGAATTTCACTCGTTCTCGAGAAAACTGATATTTCTAAACGTATAATTTATCCGCAAGACCTGTCCGGTAGCTAGCGCCATTTACGGTTTCTGTGATCCATCTGTTCTTGTTGGCGCGGAAGGACACTTTGGTCGGTTGTGAAGCCATGCAACGCCTTTCAACCTCCCGCCCACCATCCCAAAAAATAGTTTTTAGACTTGCACTTGGTGTGGCCAAGGGCCTTAAGGGTGAAATTAATGATAACATGGACACAGGAATATAATCTGGGTGGGACCTTTAGATTTGCGTGTCAGTGCTCAACCACTGATACATCCTGGTTCGACTCGTATCCTGGGGCCATCTTTCACAAATTGTTGGTGTACCAGTGCAGGAGTAGTCACCAGTTACCATACTCAGATATAATGAGTTATATATATTCAATATTATGAATTATTACATCATTGTCATTCCTTAATATAATTATTATTATCTTCACATCCCCCAACGAAAGTAATGTTTACTTGTCTTATGGACAAAAAAAAATGGTAGTCGAAAGGTTAGAAAAAGATAAGTTTTGGAAAATTGAAATAGAATTAAAATTAACTAGATTTTATATAAATTGTATATTGCCAGAGCTAATGGATCCTAAACACACTAGATCAATGAAAATAAGAAATCTAGGATATATTTTAAATGCACAAAAGTCTAAAACAAAGTGGCCGAAGATTTCGGAAACAAAGTAGTTGTATAGATTTTTATTCTTTATTTTAAAAACTCACTAAAATACCATTATCGATTAAAAATTTATAATATAGTAATATATTTAAAAAAAATATTTTATTGTAATGGTTACTTGATATTTCTACATAATGCTATGTTCCTGCAATTAAAGTAACTGAAGATATGAGGTATTGTAATGACTAACGCTGGGATTTTTTATGTAGTATCATATAATAAATATGTAATAATATTCAAGGAACTATGTAGATTCATAAAAAAAACTATAATCATGTAAAACAAATATTTTACCAAGCACGCAACATTTACTATATTTACACTCTAAATGCCACATAAATTGATGGATTACTTGTACTTTGGTGTGAATTTCAATTTTTTCTGTGATCATTGATTGACGCTTGTTCAACAGAATATCCTTGTAGGTGGGTAATGTCTTTTCCACTTCACAGTATGTCCCTGGGGCGTATTTCATCAGAAGAACTTTCTCGGGAGAGATTTTCTCAAGGGTATCTCCATCCAATGAATATACTGGGTTTCTTTTTAGCATTGCCTGAAACTTTGTAGAAACATTTTCACCAATTTCTTCACTCACAGAATTTAGATTTGAAATTTTAAATGCCACATAAATTGATGGATTACTTGTACTTTGGTATGAATTTCAATTTTTTCTGTGATCATTGATTGACGCTTGTCCAACAGAATATCCTTGTAGGTGGGTAATGTCTTTTCCACTTCACAGTATGTCACTGGGGCGTATTTCATCAGAAGAACTTTCTCGGGAGAAATTTTCTCAAGGGTATCTCCATCCAATGAATATATTTGGGTTTCTTTTTAGCATTGCCTGAAACTTTGTAGAAACATTTTCACCAATTTCTTCACTCACAGAATTTAGATTTGAAATTGTGCTTTCTATGATATCGATAGATTCATGTAGTGGAAATCTAGAAATTTCCAACCGTTCAACACTCTCTGGAAGCCAACAGAAATTGCTACTGGTGTATGCAGTTGAACATGCCACTTTTGGTTCAATGAATGAGCTGTGAGATTCACATACAGATATCGCAAACTCAGTGGTGAACATATCTACTGACTTTACAACTACAAATTGTTCATAGAAAAAGTTGGCTGTTTTATCCCTGTTCCTCATCTTGTTAGAACTAATTGCAGTGGTAATGGCACATTGAACAAGAGTTAGTAAGTTCATTGACTTGATGTGGGACTTTCACTAATAAGTCAAGTTTTTTTTTGTTACATAAATTAATCTATTCATTTATAAAGACTGGACTCTAATGTATTCCACAACACGATGTGTTCCATGGGACAAACTTGTAAGATGGATAATATCAGGATATAACAACTTCAAAGAACTTGCGATTTTCATTATAAACGCCGTGGAAACTGAATATAGCACCACGATCTTCTCTACGCGAGCTCACCTAGGCCACACACTTTCAATTCATCATTCAAGATTCCTGAAACATGATACGCATGTTCCAGCACTTCTCGGTAATTCCAATATGGTTTGGAAATATCCTTATAATCTATTTTAACTACCACAAGGTCCGTCATTTCATCCACAGCGACTCATATGATGAAATCTCTCATGTAATTTATTATTCTTTTCATTTTTTCTTCATAATATATATGCATATAACTATTTCTTACTATTGATTGATCAAGAATATGTCGCTTTCATTACTGTCACAAGAAGGATGAAAATTCAGGCACTTGGAATTTATAGCATGGGATGTTCGTAGCGACCATTGCACTACACAAGTCCTTACATAATTAGTTTCTTAAACTGTAAGGAAAGCACCTTCATCTTTGTTTAAAATAAAAAAAAGATTCTTCGAATAACTTAAGATTTTTCTTTCGTACGAAGTTTGCGCCACTAATGTTGCTCCAATTGTGAATACACGGAACATCCAATTTTTTTGTTGCAAGCTTGACACATTACAAATTTATCGTTGGTTTTGAAGGAGTCGTTAATCCCGGCCCATTCTTTAATTTACTAGTCTGCAAGAATCGGCTGGTTTCATGGTGAAAAAATATAAATTCTGATTATACCTTACTGTTTGACTTTCACTTTTACCGGTCATGTGAAACTAAAATCATTTGGAGATATTACAAAATAAGAATATAAGTCATTAGACTTGTGTGTTTGAGGGGAGGGAGGTTCCAGAAAGAAATTCCTTATCTTTTTGCAAAATTATTTCAAAAATGCATCAAAAGGTTCATTGTGAAGAGAGAACGCATGTACTTAGTGGAATAACACTTGACTACCCGAATTTGATTTTACCCTTTTCAATAGTTCATTGAAAAATTACTTTCAGCGTATCTATACAAACAAAACCAAATCAAACAATGTTTAAATTTTCAACAAATTTGCAACTAGTATTAATATATATTAAAACACCACAAAGTAGGTAGCTTTATGTAAAACCACTTTAAACATATAAACATGCCAAAAAAGTAAAATTATATAAAATGATAATCAAATAAAATTAGATTTTAATTTCATATATTATATTAACCCTAATATGGTGATTCATTGAGATTTCTCTTTTCTAAGCATCTAAATGGCAAGGAATAGAATATGTAGTTACATAGAAATCCAAGCTCTAGTAATTACTTCCAGAGTCTTCTATCTTTACTCTTTTCCTTCATTACAACTACTAAGAATGTATTTGATTGTAATGGCTACTATATATTTCTATATAATTGTTTTATGTTCCTGGGATCTAGGGCAATAATAGACAAACATGTTAGTCAATTGGGCAACTAGAGCGTGCCTCTCCAATATTTGTTCAACATTAACGCTTTCTAGTAAATGCTATCTTAAAATGTGTATTTTTACACAATGGAAGAAGAGTTAACCCAAGTCCAAAGCTACAATAAAAACTTTTACATCAGCCTGAGAAGAGTATAATGTAAAAAAAACTTCTTCCGTTGGTAGTTCAGGGGGTGGAGTGTAGCTACCCACTAACAAAATCTCTTTACTACCAAATGCCCTCCCGCAGTAAAAAATTTAATCCTAGATACGTTTTTGGCTCGCACAGTTTTGAGAGTAGCTCCTGAATATACTATGTACGTTTATCAAATGAGGAATAGCCTATATGAATAGAGGCTACACCTTTATTTTTATGTATTTATCTACACTCTAGAATCATTGGTTCCCAAACTTGTCGAATAGCGTACCAACCAAAAAATTTCCGTATTTTGGAGTAACACCAAGATAGTGCTGAATATTTTAATATTTAGCTAAATTTTAATAGTTCTCAGAAATATGACAACACCATTTATAGATTAACCGTTTTTTATCAGTATTTAACATTTATACTTAATCAATACGAATAATTGGGCACACATAAAAAACACACTTATATTTACCCCTCCAACAAACTGTTTAAATCTATTTTTCTTTTTGTTTAAATTTGTCCTAATATATTTAGGGTATTTGATGAGACATTATGTTTTTACAACTTGAATTTTCTTGTTTTGTTTGGCTTCTCACGGCGTACTACCTGGAATAATTGTACGTACCACTGGTAGTACGCGTATCTTGGTTTGGGAACCGCTGCTTTAGATAATTGAGCCGGATACTTAGCGCGTCCTCTTACAAAGCTAATGGTTTAATTCCCGTTGGGAGAGTAATATTTACTCTATTTTAATTAATTTATAGCCTCAAAGTCGGTCCTAGGATTACGCTAGTTTGTTAGTCGTGGGCTTATATAGTCACTTTCCAATGTAGGTATTCAGAAAGGGCATGATAAATAATTATTCAAATATAATTTTAAAAAGTTTATAGCTCATTTGCTAATATAACCAATTTTCAGCATGTTTAGAAACTGCATGAATAACTTTCCAATTGATTTAAAAAAACTAGAGAATCATATTATACAATTAGTAAAAAAATTGTTTTTCAAACAACATAGCAATAAGCAATAGGCATATGATATGTTTTCATTAAACGCAGATTTAAAACTGTTTCAATTTACTAGAAAAATAAAGCAGTTTTTTAAGTAGTAGGGACTAAAGCTTATTCAATGTAGCCCGTTTGTTCAAACACTTTGCGAACCCAAAACTTCAGGTAGAGGCGGTTGACCACTCTATTATTTTGTTTGTCATTCAGAATACAGAAAATAAATCGACCAAAGAGTGACACACGCCAGGGTAGGGAAATTAATAGATGGGTGGTGGTATTTCCTCTCTTCAAGCAGGTACTCAGTTCGAGAAGGAAGATAAGACTGACACAAAATTAAGTTTGATCTTCTATTCTGCCGCACCTTAATTTTGATATTGTTAGAACCATAAATAAAGTCATACATATTTTGTTCATAAAATTTTAGGAGGTTTTAACCCCAAAAACCCACCCTGACTAAGGCCTTGATTATGGGTAAGGCTTATAACGAATTTTGATTATATCAACATACATTACATTTCCCATGAGTTTCTTTCAGGGTGATTTTAAAATTACAAAATATACAACTATAATAAGAAATTCAGAGTTTGTTGTCAGAAGTGAAATGTTTTTATCCCTAGAGGTCTGTGCTCTATTGAGACAAAGACGAGCCATCGAGACCAGATTTCCAACCCTCTATATGTCACCACTTTTATTCACCCCGAAGTTAAGTACTTACAGATACAATCTCTTCTTATCCCAGTTTATCTATAGTAGCCCCATGACTTCTTTGGTGCTGACTGACAGATGACAGTTAACAGCTTTGAAAAGTTACCAGACCAAATTATGTATCTCTACGCCGAACCATATGATCTACAAAAACATGTATTTAGTCAGCTGTCACTTTTGACAGTCAAAATTTAGGTATATACCTAAATGTTGACTGTCAGAAGTCAGCACCAAAGAAGCCACGGGGCTACTGTAGTATTGATGAAATATTGAAGAGAAGTCGGTCAGAGGAAGAGTGAAAGAGATTTGGGAAGGATGTTAAAACACAAGAGAGGCGAGAAGAGATACAGCGTGGGCAAGAAAGAGTGTACCAGCGGGAATTATTAAAGACACTTTAAAAGAAGGATGGTGGGGGGAGGGGAAGTGCAAGTACTCCTGGCAGATTAAGTTAGGGTCGACCATTTTACCTTTTCCTCCACCCACCCCCCTCCATCTTATTCCTCCCAAGTGCTTGACGCTGGAAAGATGGATGATATACTTATAAGGAATCGTAAAATTGCACCAAGGGGAAAGAAACTAGGGCATCGTTTCCATTTGGATGTTTGATATATATATATTTACATATATATACATATATATGCCTCTCCTTTTTTCTACGCTTCTCATACTTTCCATCATTCTAAATGTAACTTTAAGAGATTGACGTATAACATTCACAATGACTTTCACAGTCGAAAGAATTCCTCCTACATTGATAAATTCACGCTTTTCCACACACTCGCTATCACAAATTCCCCATAGGAGCATGTGTGTGTATACATACGCTTTTACACACATTGTACAAACCCACCCTGAAAGCCGAACATATTAAACTACACCCCTGATATATCACTCAACAAATTCCCTCATGAGTAGGAATACTTGATCAAACTATATACGTTTACACACGCAAACGAGAACATATTAATTCATGTGTACATATCATTTATGGTAGGTCTAATAATTTATGCATTTAAGTGATGATATGTTTTTGTTTTTGTTTTAAAGAGGATAACTAGTTTTATAGAAGGCATTCTGATTGTCGTTGAATTAATAAACTTTTATCTACCAAGAATAATGAGGTTCTTTTTTAACTTTAGCCAATATAATGTAGTATATTTCTCTTTCCATAATGTTCGGATCTATGTTCCTCAATAACTATCAAATGTGGTGGACTAATGAAACATTTTTTAAACTATTCCAACCAAATTATTACCATGTTTCTCTGATACTGTTATCAGTTTCAAGATGGTGGCTTATCAAATATCTGTCTGTTCCACTATAGATGCTCAATTCGTTGACCAATTTTAACTATATCTAGCAAGGATATTGTTTCAAACAAGGCAAAAAAAACTAATGCACATAGTTTTACAATCTGTTCTTCCGTCTCAATATGGCGACAGCCCAAAAGTTTGGTATTTTAATTGACAGATTATGTTAGTTATTGTAATAGGTGTTCTTGTATAGCTATTCATTTTGAAAATGCATTTTAAATACTATTTAATATAATCACTAATCAGCCATACATTTAAGACGCTAGGCAAATATTTTTGGTAAATAAGTCCCGGTATTCTACATAATAGATTTACGTAGTTATTTTAAAATCAAATCATCTATACATAAAAATTTTAAATTTCAATAATATTCAAAGAAGGATTTTATAAATTTGAGATTAAGATTATAATGAAAATATATATTCTACCTAGATTAATTGGATTTCCGTTTTAAATTTTTAATATTTAAGGTTTACAGTTGAGATAATTAATTGAAAAATGAAAGAATGATGCGTCAACAGACCTACTTGTAGGTCTATGATTAAATACTACGATATATTTTTATTGATGTGTTCACACAAGGGCTATTTAAGACTCTTCCCTTTCGCATGGGGCACATTCAAGATAATGTGGTGCCCCGCTGTGGCGACATAGAACAGTCGTTGTGGTAAATGGAACAAATTACACAGTGATGAGAAACATATATGGTGCCTTGCAAGTTAATCGCCGCGGGATTTCTGTTTCTCTCAGTTTCCAGTCTAGTGCAACAGGAAACACATGCAGTGTTACTAGATCTTACACACGAGACTGTATGTGGTGATTGTCTGGTGTTAAAATGGTTGAAGTTTTTGATACGGATGAGTTTATATGTGCAGTACGAGCACATCCTGTATTATGGAACTTTACTAAAATACAATGCATAGAGCGTATCAAAAGTTAACCTAGTTGTGTTAATTGGATGCACCCATATTTTTCTGCGCCCTTTATTATATAGCTTTAGCAGGAACTCATAACACTGCAGTTGCTTTGACATCCATCGTATTACTGAGTTAACGAAGGGGTTCTCATGTGAAAATCTGACGTTTTGTGGCACCGTGATTATTTTTTTTAAGGTTTCCCGTTAGAAAGGGCACTTAATCTTGGAGGTAGGAATTATCAAAAATAACTCTTAGAGCAGATAATATGTCAAGTAAACTAGCAATCAAATCATCACTGTGATAGGAGAATTTCCAGTGCTACCAACAATAACATTATAGGTTGTGCCAAGGTAAATTAGCGATACATGGCATGGGGAATCACACTCCCTCCAGTATATCCGACCAAGATTCAAACCCAGATCTCCCCATTATCGGAAAATCTGGGAAGTAAGAATTTTATGGGCGGATGCCTCAAACCATTTGACTAGGAATGTGGGTGCTACATTTTTATCACAATCACTTTAAGAGATCAGACTCGCTTGAAAAACGCTGACCATTAGACATTTTATATAAATCAGGTCTGAGACTTAAATATCACCTTAAATATCCTGGATTAGATTCCCAGCATGGCTGAAAAATTAGTCGTTGGTGAAATATGGGACTCCCCTCCCACTGTGATTAATTAAAGGCTGAGAGGTTGATGTTGTGTCTGTTTTAGTTTTAGATTATTTAATAAGTCATGTGCTGATATAATAAGTTGATTCAGAGAGTGCACGTTAAATAAAAAATTTTAAAAGTCAGATTTAACAAGCCTAAGACAAAAAATATAAATATTTGTATGATGTACAGCTTAATATCTTCCATTAAAATATAATGTTGTCTAAAACCATTCAATAACAGATTGTAACACATATCTGAAGCTTTTTAAAAGGAAATACATGTTTGTAGCATTAGAAATTGTGCTTATAAAATAAGTTGGTTCATAGAGGGCACGTTAAATTTTTTTTAAAGTCAGATTTAACAACCTTAAGACCAAAAATATAAATATTTGTATGATTTACAGCTTAATATCTTCTATTAAAATATAATGTTGTCTAAAACCATTAAATAACAGATTGTAACACATATCTGAAGCTTTTTAAAAGGAAATGCATGTTTGTAGCATTAGTAATTCAAATGTTCAGTAAATGTACCAAAATTTATATATATTATCTCATTCAAGAATAAATATTATTTATATAAATCGATTTTAATCAAAATATGCCACAGGACAACTTGGATATGCATGAACAGTTTTTATAACTCACAGATCTAGAATATCTAAAGGTTACTTTAATTCCTTATCTTATTTTTGTTCAAGGATTGAGAATACCGATGTAGACGAATGCCCACAAGGCCTTGTATAGAAATGTACCCTTAAAGGGGGTAACCTAGCAACCGAATAAGGAATCTTAGAAGCTGAGCTGGACAAGAGAGAGGAACGGATACTGAGAAAGGAGATAATACAAAAAAGAAAAAGTAAGAATGTTTTTGAAGGGACGTAGTAGTGGATGGCAGATAAAGCTCCCATAATTCCACCCTATCTTCTTTCAAGGTAATTGAATGAAAACATCTGGAATTTTTTACTATAAAGCAAACTATATAGGCCTATTTCACGCCATAACAGATGTTTGGAGAAAAAGAGTTTATTTCCTCTTTGGGTTACAAAATATTAACTAAAATCCTCACAATTTAAAAAAAAAAAATTTTTTAAGCAGGCTACCATACAAATATATTTATTATTTTCAATCTTCAAGAGTAATAACAAAAATATGATCTTGGTAAACAACAATAACGTTATAAGGCATTAATAAGCCGAATAAGTTTAGAGTTCGTGTGCTGGGCACCTTGTTGGAAAACATGGGTTCGATACCAGGTTACAGTACCGATGGTGGTTCCCAATAATTTATCAAGGAAAATGGTTGCTGACTTAAAAAATAACTATCCACATAACTTAGGAAATAATAAGATGTTTAATTCATAATAGCCATCTGGAGGACAGTTAAATGTAAATCTACCCCTTACATCCTCACCAATAATAATAATAATAATAATAATATTTAGTATGGGTGTGCCCACCTTTTCAATTCGAAGTGAACTCGAATCAAATATATGAAATATACTCAAAGCCAAATTGAAGTTCGAAAATTTTCTTTTGGTTCTTATATGCTTGAAAAAATATTATCTTGTGGTTATTTATACAACTTAATGCAATAAGAATACTTGTAAAGCGTTATTTGGCACCAAGGTTTTTAATAGTTCATGTTAATCTGACAAATCAGCCTATTATCACAACTTACAAATACATTATTTCAGACTTTCTCCATTTGAATATTAATTTGTAGTGTAAGAAACAGCTCAGAATGGCTGTAATTGAACACATATTGAGTACTTTAGCTGTCAATATTTTTACTGGCGAAGCTACGAAGCCAAAATTTGCTTCGAAGTGAAGTTGAATCTGATGTTTGTTTCAAAAACAAGTAGAAGTTTTAAGGCTTCACTTCACACATCCCTAAAATTTAGAGTATTCTACTCTGCCTAAATCACAAATCGTAAGGCGAAATAGAAGGGAACGCGAATTAAAGTAAATATTTATTAATTTCTTACATCAAAAACTTTTTTACAAATGTTGATTCTGTGTGTACAGTTAGTTTCATACTTTATACTTACTATAATCTACTAATCTTATTTATGCACATAGTAGTTTTAAAAATGTTATAATATATATATTTCATAGCATCGGTGAATTTGAACAAGATTTTTTTTTTCTTCAATTAAGATGTTTAGTAAATACCATATAGCCACGAAAGCTATAAAATAATTGTTAGAATTAATATAATTATAGAAAATCAAACTAAACGTGTTTCTACAGAATATTCATAAATGTGAAAAATGGCACCTATTCACTTGGTTTAGTAAGCCAATGAATGCTCTTTCACTGAGCTATTCAGGAGACGTCACGTGCCCAGGACACTAACTGTGGCCCAGGGTCTTTTTCATTCAAATTAATATCTTTACATCCAATACTGTTCCCAACCTGTGGCTCTGATCAGTTATTTATTCAAGCCATATATTTTCCACTACCGGCTTGCTAGACCTGTCATATAATCTAACTTAAGACTAGGACGGTTACAACATCCAGTCCCCGGACGTTAATTTATCAACGTTAAGGGATAAACACATATTTCACCAACGGTACATTTTTCGGCCATGCTGGAAATTGAACCCGGGACCCTTAGCTAAATAGGCAGACCCGCTATTGACTGAGTTAAGGTGTCGTATACCCATATTAATTTATACATAAGAGTTATTATATTTGTTTAGGCACCCATTTTTGTGGTCGCATGGTCTTAGGCGTCACTCTTGCAATAGACTAAAACTACCGATGACGGAGAGATTGGGATTCAATCCCGTTAGGGTGTAATGAAGGCGTTTTTTCCTAAATTGTTTTCCACTTTCTCTTCACTCACATGCGGGTAAAATTCCTCTTAATTAAGTTTAACATACATTAGTGCAATTAGTAAAACCCAAATAGGTCGTAAGACTTACTGCTAAATATATATTATATATTTAAGCCAACATTTTATTTTGTTAATGAAAAATACTTCAAAAATTCTTACGCTAACCCATATTTTCTTCCATCTCCCTCTTATATATTTCTCTTTAACCAGATTAACTTTATGCCTATATCTAATATGCGTAACAACTTGTGAATTTGAGGGAAAACAGGGCTCCACCGTGGTTCGGATTCCACGTTAAACTGTAGGTCCTCCATTTCATCTCACAATCACCCTATCATTACATATTAGCGTA
>CABFOV010003921.1:29985-59161 GCA_902141375.1 Timema poppense | reverse complement strand
GAGTGGGGTTTTTTTTTTTAGCTTATGCCATCAGGGTCTGTAAGCTAGACATTTATGGTCATCTACCGACAGTGTCGGATATGTAATAATCTCCTGAAATTGGGCTTTCATGTATATGCAGTTACTTCGCTGCGACGAGATATGAAGATGCTTTAATAGTGCCAGTATAATTCTTAAACCAAAGTTTAACCTAATTGACCAGAACATGGCCACCATAGGAACAATTATTACTTTTCAGGGGGAAAAAAACCCATTTTACCCTCTGGGATTATAGATTACATACATGCACAGTTTTGCCTTCAGTCTGAACTTACAGACTGAACTGAAACAGTTCTACCTGTCCCAGCGTCCCATCACAGACGTAAAGTTTGGAATGTCGGGTTTTTATCTTCAGTCCATCTTACAATATGGTTGAGTGTAGATGCTTGCAAGTTTTTAGTGGGGAAAATGTCCTCAGTTGATGAATTGCTTGCATATGCATCGATTGGATGCATCTTAAAGAAGAAATCCTGGAGATCAACTTTCTTCACTTTTTCAAGCAGTCAAGAATATGCTTTCTCCTTCAAACCGCGATTAATATACTCTAACTTTTTATTTTCCACAATGAAGGGAGATTTCTGAACTCCTCGATCAATTCAGATACAAAATATTTCGACAAAGTTGTTAGGTCGTAGTAGACGATCAAACAGGATATTTTACTGAGCATGTAGAGCGTGGAATCTGAACTGAATCAAGACATGTCCATCCGGTCGGCCACGTTTACTCCACACACGTCAGTTCCGTCCGACAGGCACCACGGTCCGCGGGTAGACCTCTCGGAATTCTCACAGTCCAACAGTCCAAATGATTGGCTGGCCGGCCGGTCACCTCTCACACACCACTTAGGCCTTTTAGACTAACTGTTCAGGCCGAACAGAAGTAGAAACTGTACGTGTTTGGGAGGAAGGGGGAGGCCTTAAGGAACAATTCATCTAACAGTCTAATGGGTCAAATTTCAAGTTTTTATTATAACACCGCGTCTCACTACCCGTTTGGTCTGAGCTCATATTTACTTATTACGCTAGTGTGTTAGGGGAGATGTTAGTTGAATTTATATGAAGTGTACCCGCAATTGCTTGGAAGGATAGTGGAAAACCGTTTAGTCAAAACCACCCTCAGTGCACCCAACCGGTATTCTAGCCCCGATATCTCCCTCATCGGCATTTCAGTACATTGTTAGTATGTTCCTTAGACCGTTCTACCATTGATGTGGGTTTCGGGTTTTTAATTATATAAAATATAAAACATAGATCAGTTTTATAAAAAAAAATCTGAACTACCATTCCCTCCCCTTCCATACCCAAGATCATATCAAGTGCAATCTTATGTACCCGCAATACCAGCCGTGACGAATGTTCACTGCTTACGCCCGGTTTTTCCGATACTACTTTGTTCGCTGGTGAGATAGCGTGATGGTATATCTCTTACCCTTTCTCTCTTAAAAATAAGAAAGACCACATAAGAAGTCCCATCTCAATCAGATGAGTACTATTTGAGTTTAATGGAAACAAACAGAATAAATCGAACGTACACACAAATTTGTATTTTCATTGAATATATAGATTGGCCCACACATTGTATCTCTCTTTGTTATAGGTTTTAGTATTTTTATTTGATCTTATGGATCCCAAACAAAATTCAGATATTATTCACATCTGGAGTTTGGGGGTAATCAATTATATGATTATTATTTATTTCTAGAATATCTACTTCAAATGAAGCAGTCGATTAAACAGAATATTTTAAAATGGTGATAAGAGTTTCCATGTTTCAAACTCAAGTAACTTAAAATAATATGCCAATGTAAGTTAGCTGCTTTGCATTACTTTGTTATGTATACAATTTGGACAACCCCAATGCTATCATATATGGTGGGTCACTATTTGTATATCCAAATAATAATAAAAGTGCATTGCATTAACCCATTTCAGTGGCCACATGGATGGTTTTAAAATTGTTATCCACTCTCCTTCCACGCAAATGCCTGTACGTTTACTAAAATATCTCTTACCTATCCCTTAAACTATTGGCATAATAATCAGTACATAGACTTAGTATGACGTGGTGCTAAAAAAAATAGGCCTAAGCATTGCAATAATACTTTTCCATATTAAAGCAACTTTTATAGTTTACATTCTCGTATCTTTCAGGGGCATTAATATCACCAAACCTCGCCTTTAATTAATTAATTAATACTTTGTTTCAAGTTTATATAGACTTAATCTACAGCATGTGTTACATGTAATTCATGAAATAATTAATAATAATAATATTAAGCACCACGTCTTACTACCCGTTCGGGTTATACGCTTTAAGTACTAATTACTCTAATGGATTAGGAATTGGGAAGGTTGAATTAGAGGAACTGAACCCGCATTTAGGTGGAGAAAGAGTGGAAAACCATTTAGGAAAAACCACCCCCAGTTCACCCGACCGAGATTCGAACCTCAATCTCCCCGTCCTCAGCAGTCGAGCTAAACACGACAAGCGCGTTAGCCAACTACGCCACCGAGGCGGGTTATTAAATAATTTACGACTTTAAAAAACATAGACATAGAAAATAATTCAAGCGCGAGCAACGAGGAGCACGAAAGTTATCTAAGATCACACAAATTATCACCTATGTAATTATTTGATTAATCAATTAATATCCCGCCACGCATACCGTTGATTGGACTGGTCATTCATTGTTCCAAGATATTCTCCACCCTCCTACGATATCGAATAATCTTATAAACATGTGTTTAATTGGATCTTTCACTGATAGCATCTACACGAAGAAGGTAATGATCACACGCTTAATTAAAAGCAATGACGAGGTTTAATTAGATTATCTGGACGACTGCGGCTTCGGCGTCTTAGGTGTATGTGTCTGTGATTAGCTTTGTTTCGTTTCGAGTTAGCGCGTCCGACTCTTATTCCATTTATATTTAATTGAGGTGTTTGAAGTCAACTTCATTCAATTCGAATCGAACCCGAAACAAAATTATTTTACCTTTCACTTTCCCCTCAACCCCTCGGAGAAGGTATTATGTTCTCCAAAAACACATATATGTAAAAAATATCAGTTTCTCAGAGTAGATATATAAAGTATCATATTTATATGCCATTTAGTCTTGGAGTTACCTACACTGGCTGTCAATGGCCAAGCGGTCATTAAGATGTGGAACGTTACTTTTACCTTTGTGCAATTTTTATTCATCAAGGAAACATTATTTACCTACTAAAATGAATAGGAAACAGCCATCCGAACCAAACCAAAATAATCTATAACATATTTGGATATAAGATTGAAATGTATTCCATNNNNTTTTTTTTTTTTTTTTTCAATTTATTTATCTATCAAGTACTACAAAAAGCTTATAAATACTATATTGGATAGAAAAAAACGTGCCATTGAAAATAACAGTTGTTGGGATGGCGTATAGTTTAATATATGAAAATTCTTCAATTTTATTGATTTTTATAGGAAAAGATTTAGTATATGTCCATCTTGAGAGTATTAAAACACACCAGAGGAAATCCTGTTTAATGGTTCGGTGTTTTTTAAGTTTTTCACAAACATTCAAACAGTCTCAAAACCAACCTCTTTGTATAAGTTAGAGATGGTTCCAGGTATAGTGACAAATTTTCCTTTTGGGTAAAACTCTGAATTAATTCTAAAAGAAATTGCCTATGAATTTATAAATTATTCTACTTCTTACCCATACTTTTGGCTAACAATATAGGCTATATTGGCTATATATGTTATTTTACTAAGCTAAGCGTCTAAAGGTCGAATCCTGGTATGGCCAAAATAATTAATTTGTGAATTATTATAGACTGGGTGACTCGGGCTTATGTCTTTTATATTTTGTAGATTGTGTACAGGTACTACTTAAAAGTTTCCAGAATCTACGAATTATTTTTTTTGTATAAAAATAAAAAAATCTGATAAAAGGGTGAAAGTATTTCCACTTGTTTGACATATAATTTACGATCCAAACTAGAGCTTAAAAAGAAAAGTGTGCAACTTGTAAAGAAAACAACCTAGATATCCACAGGTTTATATGGTGTCATTTTCTGGTTTCACTGTAGTCAACTGTTAATTATTCAGGAAGACATTAAGTGGTCTGGTACAATCAAATCCAAGAGATATACCAGTTAGACTTAGGACCAGGATGTGGGGAATGCGTGGAAAGGCCAGTTCTTGCAGTTTTTATTTAAAAACTTTTTTATTTGTCAAAAGAAATCAAATATTTCTCCAATACAAACATAGTTTAATTTTCGTAACATGATGACCTCCATATTTATTGAATATCTGTCAAGGATGTTTTGGGATTTAATGACAACTTCATTAAATACCGCTATGCTCATGAAAGATAATTAAATTAAAGAAAATTAAATTATGTTTTTTTTGTAATCCAGTCATATTTTATTTATTTTGGTCAAAAATTTGTTTTGCTAAAAACACTGCAAAAAAATTTACCTTTTTTTCATCCCCTACATACTTTTTTGCATTCCCTACATCCATTTTTTACATCCCCTACATCCATTTTTTACATCCCCTACATCCGGGCCTTTAAGTCCTATCCAGCTGGAGCCAGTGATTCACTACGCGCTTGCGCAAATTACTTTTATCGAAAATAAGCTCTTAATTTTCCTCTTGACTGGTAAAAATACTTAATCCCTATACAATATTAGGGCTAGTATATTTATTAATTTTGAAACTTATTATATAAAGAGTTAAAAGAAATTAACTTAAGATGGATGGACCCTCTTTGGTATTTAGTATATCATCCTTTATACCCAAGGGTAACTGAACAAATTTCTGACATAGTCAAGAAATGTATCATCATAAATAAAAGCGTTTGCTTGCAAGATCTAGAAAATTAACTTTTTTTGGGGGGGTCATATTGTTTATGTTTTATGATTTAGTTAGAATGATCGTTTTATAGCTTGCACTTTTATTACCAAACTGAAGTAAAACTTTTCAAAAAAAGTAGTATTCAATTTCATCCTATTTCTTAGGTATATTTATTATACTCGCACCTTTGCAAATATATTTATAGCACCTTGTTTGGATTTATTAAGCTATATTTATAGATAAATGTCCAACTCTATGATACAATTTCCATTGGAAGGCTCTTATATGACAGTCATTAAAACTACTTGATTTGATATATTTTCACGTATTCATAAGTCATGTAATGTGAACTTCAGCTAATACTTTAGATATATATTAGGCCTACTATTGCCTATAATATAACACTAAGTAAAATGTTACCAAAGTTAACCATGAAAAAAAAAGTGTATTTACTAACAGGCTTTATCTATGAAAATTGTACTGTATTTTGTGCTGGCGGCCGGGGTTCAATCCTCGGTCGCGGCAAAGATTTATCTGATTACCAAACCCTTCCTTCACCTCTGACAAGACATCTTGTGAATGTGGGGAATGCCAGGCCTCCACCGTGGTTCGGATTCCACGTTAAACTGTAGGTCCTCCATTTCATCTCACAATCACCCTACCATTACACATGAGCGTAAGTGCGTATAACCCGAACGGGTAGTAAGACGCGGTGCTAATAATAATAATAATAATGTACTGTATTTATCTGCCGAATCAAATTATAAAGCATTTTAAATAGTTTTTCTTACTTACTAACCGGAAATGTAGTATTTGCTGAATATATCTATGAAGATAGCACTTTTATGTTGTCGAAACATGGCTCTCAAAACGTCCATAAAGGTCTTCTATACTACGGCGATGATACAATAAGGAAGTCAGAGCAGACAGAGCTCGTTAAAATCCCGTAACATTAAAAGGGGCAGTTCTCCACACGATACCCCAACATAGTTTCTCATTATATTGATCTCAAATAAACTTTAGTGCAAGAAAAAGTAAAGATCTGAAGTCACAAAGTGGAAGGCTTTGATCCTTTGTGACGAAACAATAGCGTGTGCTACAACAGACCATTAAATGTAAGTACCGCCATATAAGAATAATGGTTTTCGGAGAACTAATACTTATCTATGGCAAATAGATCAGTGCAATAAATTATGTTAATTACCTGCTACAGTAAGGTACTCATGGGAAGAATGTTTTACCTCATCATCCTAGAAATATTGCAAATAGTTTTAATAAAAGCTGTGGTGGCCTGGCGGTCTAGGGGGTAAGGTGTCAGACTTCTGTGCTGGCGGCCGGGGTTCAATCCTCGGTCCAGGCAAAGATTTATCTGATTACCAAACCCTTCCCTCACCTCTGACAAAACATCTTGTGAATGTGGGGAATGCCAGGCCTCCACCGTGGTTCGGATTCCACGTTAAACTGTAGGTCCTCCATTTCATCTCACAATCACCCTACCATTACACATTAGCGTAAGTGCGTATAACCTGAATGGGTAGTAAGACGCGGTGCTAATAATAATAATAATTAATAAAAGCTTAAAATGTATAAGTACAACTATAGTATATTATTGGTCGGATTCATAGGTTTAAGTCGAATACTAGATTTTCAAATTACATTTCATTATATATAATTAAAAGTAGCCCTAAGCTTGGGAGAAAGTCTAAGAATATTAGTTCAATACATTAGCATTATAATGTTTTGCCCCTAACCCCTTCCCTCCCCTCCCAAATTAAGTTTAAGGGTGAACCACTGATTCGGAATGAATTTAAAAAAGTATTTTGACACCTTAATTTTTAGCAATAACTCTTGTAGAGTTAATATCCTGACTTTAAGAATTATTTCAATTAAACATGTTATTTTAGCACCGCGTCTTACTACCCATTCGGGCTATAAGATTATGTACTAATTACGCCAATGGTGTTAGGGATTAATAAGGTTATATTTAGAGGAATTGTACTCGCATTTTAGTTTAGAGAAAATGGAAAACCATTTTAGGAAAACCCTCAATCCAACCAACAGATTTAAAACTCGATCTCCACGTAATTGGTTTCTAGTCTACTGCGAGAGTAGCGCTTTAGCGAGTAATGAAACATAATAACTTAAATTTAAAAAAAAATTAACTATTATTAGAAGAACCACAAGTTAATGTGACTGTGACTGAAGATAGTGCCAACTATCCGACACACACATCCCTACAAATTAAGATTTGAAATCATGATCTTGTGTGTTAGATTCGATCCCTATGTACAAACTGGAAAAGATACATACATATAAAATATGAATTTAGATTATTTTGAATGATACATTTTTACTCCTTATAAGAAGTTTAAGTGATGACTGCTAGATATTTTTCACATTGTATTTTTTTTTAAATTAACTGTCTTTTTACACTTTGCATCAGCAACATAAGCCATATGTGCTAACAAAATACTTGGGTTAAGCTCTGCCATAAAGGTGGAAATAAAATTGGGTTATGGGTACATCCGTATCTTACATTTAGATTCATAATTGTTGAAAAATGTCATCGTGACGCGATAATCGAACCGAGGACCTCTGGTTTAACTCGACAAAGCTTAGCGGTAGAGGATTGTTGTACTAAGACATTGATTCCTGGGGATTTTTTTTTACCATATACAGGTTTCGTTTTTTTTAAACTTTGTCTCATTTATTTGAAAGAGGTAATTTAATGTATCTAAGATTAGGTAAAGAAAGGTCCAAATGCCTTTATTTAACGGCCAAAGTCTATGTTTGAGCTTATATTGAACTTTATTATTTAACCTGTGACCAATACAAACGTCCCATTAATATTATAGCTCGTCCCATGATGGTTTACGCACTAATTGAAGATGCACCCCAGCTGTTCGGATAGCGCTCATAATTAACGCAGGCTATGATAGTTCCTTTTGTATTCGCTGTAGAGCACGCCATGTCCGTGCATTGCTGAAAATGTACAGTAGCCCCGTGACTTCTTGGGTGCGGACTGACAGCTCACAGCTGACTTCTGACAGTTAACATTTAGATATATACCTACATTTTTACTGTCAGAAGTTACAGCTGCTAAACACGTGTTTTTGCAGGTCATATGGTTTGGTGTAGGGATACATAATTTGGTCTGGTAGCTTTTCAAAGCCGTTATCTGTCAGCTGTGAGCTGTCACTCAGCACTAAGAAGCCATGGGGCTACTGTAGCTATCGTAGGATATTGGTAGGAAAAATTTGACACTTACAGTAGTTGTCAAGACTACTTTCATATACCCGTAAAAGTCATATGATTTTCAGGCACATTTGATCATTACTTATAAACCCTATTTTAGTGGTCGAATGTTCTAAGGCGTCAGTATCGCGTTTTACTGGCCTGCTGAAGACTGGGAGATCGGGATTTGACTCCCAGTAGGGTCTAATGAAGGTGATTTTTTCTTTTCCTAAATGGTTTTTCACTATTCTTCCACGCAAATTAATATAGATTAAATGTAGCTCTAAATTGATTCCTTTCCCATTCCTACCTCATTAGGATAATTATAATTTACACGTTTAAATAAGAAAATTCTGTGAGCTGATGGAGGAGAAGGTAGAAGACAGGTCTAAGTTCACCGACAAAAGGAATGGAGCTGTCGTAAGACAACACCTAATATTAATAATGCGTATAACTTGAACAGGTAGTAAGACGCTGGGATAGAATAATTCTATTGACACTGTAAGATGTTTACAATTTTCATCGCAAAAACTTTCATTAATTTGTTAATTATGATTTATTTTAACAATAATTGGTCGATTCTAGTACCCATTCTAAGTTGCTATTGAAATCGAGTCCTGATGTGTTAACCTTTTGAGCTCGAAACAAGAATATTTCTATTTATCTTATAAATGTATGCACGCTGATTGCTATATGGGCGGTTCCCATAAATTTACACACAATATAATAAAAAGTTATGTTCACTTTAAAAATTCCTTCATCCATACCCGAAAAGTATAAATATGTAGATTATTATTATTATTATTATTATTATTATTATTATTAGCGCCGCGTCTTACTACCCTTTCGGTTTATACGCTCTTACGCTAATCTGTAATGTTAGGGTGATTGTGAGATGAAATGGAGGACCTACAGTTTAACGTGGAATCCGTACCACGGTGGAGGCCTGGCATTCCCCACATTCACAAGTTGTGATTAATACACAAATATGTAGAACACGTATAAAGATGGGGTGCACAGTAAATACATAGGTATATTGTCCACTTTGAATCAGAAAGGCCTTTTAGAAAATAAAAACACACTTTTTTTTTCTGTCGACATCGCTAACATATAGCAATCGTTTTCTTTTAAAAATACAGTAAACCCTTGATTTTATGGACTAATTGGTAGTAAATCATTCCGTGAAGTCGTGGTAAACAATTAATGGGTTGAAAAATACAAATACAGAAAATTAGATTCCTTTTATAATGCATTTAAAGACAACAAAGTGGGTAAAGTAGTATTATACGTAGGCCTATTCAAAAGAACAGTGAAGTCTTTGCATCCAATTTTATTTTCCAATCAATTGAAGATTCCGTGTAAATGTATAGCCATTGTTAATGATATACCAATTAATTTTTTTCATTGATTTATAGTTTGGTAGTTAAACTAATAAAGGTTATTTTCTTTGGTGGTGGCATTGTAAACATGCATATGACAGACAAATGCTGAAATAAATACTTGTATTTCTTTATTTATTTTATGTACTTAACATGCAATTTCTGAACCAACTGATTATATCAGAAAATGAGAATTTCTATAAGCGAAAGCTGAAGACCCTACCAATTGTGCCGGGAAAGGTGTTTTATATACCTTCCAGTTTTTTTTTACATGTCACAATTGACATGGGAATGACAGCTTTACTTCCCTTACAAAGGAAGTTGTGCTACAGATATTTATCGCTCAAGAAAAATTCGTCCACCCCATCTGGGTTTGAACCCACGGGTCCTGAGGAGAGCATAAGGCCACCAAAGTCGGAGAAATAAATACAGTCAACTCTCGATT
Organism: Timema poppense; assembly: GCA_902141375.1. Lineage (NCBI taxonomy): Eukaryota > Metazoa > Arthropoda > Insecta > Phasmatodea > Timematidae > Timema > Timema poppense. The sequence goes on along the minus strand of CABFOV010003921.1, from coordinate 49,218 downwards.
ATACGACCCCAGGAATAGCGTCCCTATCGAAGTAACGACCCTTTTTTGGGGAACCGTGAAAAATGTGGGAAAAAAGGTTGAAAAGTTAAAGGAAATGTGTTTGTTGCATTTATTTGGGTTGCTGCGTTGCAATTATCTTTGTGAGCGCTGTATTACTAGTAACTGGGGTGGGTCAGGTATAAAAAAAAAAGACACCACCTCATCAATGCCAGCCAATATCACTTGACTCTGTCCACCCCCTCCCACAAGCAAGACAATGTTTCCCCGCGCGCGACTGCCGCTACATCACGCGCCAGGCTTGCTTTTGCCATTGTTATTTCGATTCTCGATTTGGTTACTATTTTGGTTTGATTTTGTGAACAATTTTTGACGACCCATGCTATTGTTTAACATTGTTATTTTGATTTGGTTACGTTTTTGGTTGGATTTTGTCAACGATTTTTGATGACCCACGCATTTTTTTTAATTTGATACGAACTTATAATTTTGACGAAATGAGTGAAAGGAGTACCTTCTTCAAGAAATAGGTAGGTTTTATTTTATTTACTTTTTCACGTATTGTCTAAAAAATGCAATTTTTTCGTATGAAGGTCAGGGGTGGAACAAAATCTGTTAAAATTCCAATAACGACCCCTTCGAAATAACGACCCTTTTCTAGCGAACCGTGAAAGGTCGTAGAATCGAGAGTTGACTGTATCTATCAAAATATACAGCTGCTGGATATTTCATCTAACATGAAAACATGAAGGCAAGTCTACAGTAGCCCCATGGCTTCTTTGGTGCTGACTGACAGCTCACAGCTGACAACTAAAAGCTTTGAAAATTTACCAGACCAAATTATGTATCCCTACACCGAACCATATGATCTGCAAAAACATGTGTTTAGCAGCTGTCGCTTCTGACAGTCAAAATTTAGGTATTAAACAAAATGTTGACAGTCAGAAGTCAGCTGTGAGCTGTCAGTCAGCACCAAAGAAGTCATGGGGCTACTGTATATACCTAAATGTTGACTGTCAGAAGTCAGCTGTGAGCTGTCATTCGTCACCAAAGAAGCCACGGGGCTACTGTAGTAGTCTTTATTGATTTCAATAAAGCTGTTTCAATTAAAATTGAACTGTATATAGCAAGAACAGATTAAACTTAATTCCTAACGAACCTCAATCTATCAATATCGAGTATGAAAAAAAGGAGCATGTGTATTGTGTAGTATTCTAGAAAGATCACATCATGTGTGTCATCACTATATTACACCATTTTTCTATAGGTTGAAATGGTAATACGAGATTGTGGTATTTTTGGTGGTGGCAGCTAACTGTGGGAGTTTTGTTACGGAACAGTTCGGTGGTTTCTGTTTCTGCAACAGATGGATCCAGACAAATTCTCTTAGTGTGGTTTCTGCGGTCGCCCGCCACCAACTTCTCGATTGCGTCAGATCGCGGCTGTCAACCTTACAATCTGGGATATGTCTGGTTTTCTAATCAGAATGTGAGAAACGTTTGTTTGCTAACATTTTTATATCTATGATCTGGTATGTATGAGCTTGAGAAGATATATTTTTAATTTTTGTTTAAGTCGTTAGGCAGATTATATATTATTATTATTATTATTATTATTATTAGTACTGCGTCTTACTACCCGTTCGGGTTATACGCACTTACGCTAATGTGTAATGGTAGGGTGATTGTGAGATGAAATGAAGGACCTACAGTTTAACGTGGAATCCGAACCACGGTGGAGGCCTGGCATTCCCAAAATTTCTTGTCAGAGGTGAAGGAAGGGTTTGGTAATCAGATAAATCTTTGCCGCGACCGAGGATTGAACCCCGGCCGCCAGAACAGAAGTCTGACACCTTACCCCTATACCACCAGGTCACCCAGATTATATAATCAGTTTGCCATCTCATATAATCTCTACCCGTCCCCGTGGTGTAGTGGTCAGTGAACCTGGCTACGAGCCTTGGGGTCCAGGATTCTATTCCCAGCTGGTACCATGAGTATCTTTCTAATAATAAGAATTATCCCAACGGTAATCAGGGGCTGGTAAATTAGTCTAAGTTAGGTTTAAGACTTTCACTGGTCCACACCTTTAAATTCAGTATCATAAAATCATCTCATTGCGGGTAAGTGTAGACAACCTCGTTTGGTGTAATCTGGGCGACGATCTATGCCACCAATGGTCAAAATCTATATACAGGTGACCAAAATATATTATGAATCTCTCTCAGTAAGTAATACCAAACGCTAAGAAAAACTATAATCGCTTATAATTTAAAAAACCTACATATTCATAAGTCTCCCTCAGATAAACAAACATAATTTCTTATAATAATATAAAACACTGTTCAGATCTAAATTTTGGGCAAAATTACTATATAAATAGTTTTGAAAAACCTTAATTTTTCCAACTTCATTAGACTATTTTTTTTGGACCAAAATTTAAGTTTTTTTTATCATATAAAATAATCCCCAGAGATACCCATTTTGAACGAAATTTGTTGAACCCATTTTCGGAAATAAATTTAAGATTTTATAAAACCAGTCATCAGTAAATAACCCTTAATTTAATAAAATCCTAATAATTATACATGGGGATATACAGAATTTTAATATATACTTTTAGGGTTCTGTCGTATATAATTGTTAAATAGATAGTATTTAATATATAGTGTATATATCTGTATATATAGTGTACATATCTGTATACATAGTATATATATCACTATAGTGTATATATAGTATATATCACTGATGTATAATTTATATATATAGCACATCATATTACTACCCGTTCGGTTTATCTGCCTATGTATTGATTACACTTGATGGATTTAGGGATCAGGTAGTTTATATTTAAAGGATGTGTACCTGCATTTGCGTGGAGGCCGAGTGAAAAACACTTTTGGAAGAAACACCCTATTACACCCGACCAAGATTCGAACTTTGATCTACCCCGTTATCGGCAGTCTATTATACTGCAAGATAAGCTCATTTGAACTGATATATTAAGATCTGTAATAGATTCATTGAATAAACTATTTTCATAACCACAAATATTGATCTCAAATCATAAGAAATAATAATTTTTGGCATTAAAACTAAAATGGCAGTACTCAGAATCGTGTATTTTTTTCCGCTGAGATCATTATCAGTTATTTTGCGGTTTAGTTCTAGTACCGGCCACCTATAAATATACTCAACCTGAGTAGTAATTAAGGAATCGTGCGAAAATCAAACATGACCACTATTTCGTTTAAATATTTTTTTCTTAAACACAATAAGATACTTTGTATACATAACACATCCTTAATATGAGGTATTACCTGCCTCACTAATCTACTGGTTCAAGACAGGGGTTGGCAACGTTTTTTAGGCCCCATTTAACTTAGAGACTTAACGATCCAGCGATTACCCATCGTTTCTCTACTCAACTTTTACTTTTGATTATTTTTTTTACATCTTTCTTACATTTTATCCTTAAATTCAATCCTTCCTCAAATAATTATGTCCCCACCTTTATCCTTACTTACTCTCTGGCATTAGAAACTTGAAAGTTCTATGCCGCACTTACATAAGTACACCACATATCCCCATCTTGAGCTAGTTCTATCCAGTCCATCTCATTACACCCTATCCCTATCTTGGGCTAGTTATATCCAGTCCATCTCATTACACCCTATCCTTATCTATAGCTAGTTCTATCCAGTCCATCTCATTACACCTTATCCCTATCTATAGCTAGTTCTATCCAATCCATCTCATTACACCCTCTCTTTCAGGATCATTCTAATGCTATTCTTCCATCTATGTCTAAGTCTTCCTAAGGGTCTCTTCCCATTGGGTTTTCCAGCCAATATCCTGAACAAGGTTCTAGAATCTTCCATTCGCGCTGCATGTCCTGCCCACAGTAGTCTGTGAGACTTGATTATCTTAACAATATCTTGTGATGAGTACAGGGTATGTAGCTCATCATTTGTAACCTCCTCAACTCAAGTGGCCTCACCTCTTTTTGGACCAAATATCTTCTTAAGAACTTTGTTTTCCTCGTGTAAGGTAAACGAGCACGGTATAGAATAAATTCAATGTACATATTCATATTAAATAATTTAAATTACAGATTATTACCGATTAAGGTTAATATTCTCATAATAAAATATTATTTTATAGCACTTGATATATTTGAGAGATTAAAAAAAAAATCAAATATTGACTTTAATTGACGATATAGTTTTCTTACATGATCGTTTAAAATTTAACGCGAGATCGGTCAGTTCTCGACCCCTGGTCCAAGTCGTCTCTCTCATGCTAGACTGACCTGCTAATTACATAGATCGGGGTTCAAATCCCACTCAGTTATACTGAGGGTAGTTTTTCCTAAATTGTTTCCCACTCTTCTTCTACGCAGATGCGGGCGTATTACCTCTATAACGCTTACTTCGTCGTCCCTACCAAGGTAGTAAGAAGTGGCTCTCTCTCTCTCTCTCTCTCTCTATATATATATATATATATATATATATATATATATATATATGGTATGGGCAAGATTTGAAATTTTAAATGTTTATGATACGAATCGATCATCGAAAAATCGAGATTAAAATGTTTGTTTCGAGATAGAGAAAAAAAGAAGCTTTGTCATCTCTAAAAAATATATATATTATTAAAGATGGGTCGAATCTTATATTTCTCGAATTCAAGTCCAAAATTTTCTTTCGAATCTTAAATCTTCAAAAGTACATTTTTAGTTTGTCAACAAATTGAAGAGTATATTCTAAGAAAGCAAACAAATTTACATAAATAAAATAATAACTTGTTAACAACAATTATTTCTTTTGATCAACAGAACTTAATGCTAAAGGAAACGTCATATTTACAGTTGTATTTTCATTTCAATTTAGGAAATAATTTTAACTATATGTAATTCATAAATACCTTACTTACAATTTAAATTAATTGGACTAGAATGAAACAATAAGTTACGGCCCGTATAAATTCAAAAGAGTCAAATGTTCATTATTTAGCTATTTGCTTATTTTAACTCTGTGGTCAGTCAAGGTTCATGTATTAACTGTAGAAATTGAAAATATTTTGTGTAAGACATTAGCATAGCAAATAAATCTTTTTTTAGAAGCTTTTGTACCACTGAACAGTCCTATTTTGTTTAATTGTCTTTTCTATTACGTTTCAAGAATAAACAAGACATTAAATAAACCATTATTTTTTTGTATAGGAATTTATTTAAAAAATGTGATTTTATTATTTTATTTTTTACTTAAATGAAGCTAGATTGTATTTTTTTTTCTAAATACACAAATATAAATAATTCCTGAAAAATTGCATTTCGAGATTAATCAAAGGCCTTTTTATTTCTATTCAGGATTTTATTTTTTCGAGATTCTCGGATCTCGAATACCATAGGAGTTAAGGGATTCAAGGAATCGAGGCTTCAAGCGTCCCATCTCTATATTTTATACATTTTTCGAGACTTTAATGAAAGTTCTTCCCCATCTAAATCGTACCGAAGCTAAGTTCACCAAATGTAGGCGGGTTCTCAAACATTTTCTTATCCCCCTGAATGTTTTATATTCTCTTGTTAGTGTCAGTTTTCTAGACGATCATAACGTTACTGTTGGCTGTTACATAGGGGTGTTGAACACCCTCCCGACAACAACCAAGAATGGTGGTTATAAACGAGCTCTAAAGGGTGCTTCCTACGTATAAAAAAAATATATCGTTCATGAATCCGCGCCGCAGGTTACAGGTGGTAATTTGGCTGTCGTCATCTTTGTTGATATTTGTTGGTATCTATCTATCTTTCTAGGATCCTCTTGACGGTGTGATTACGAATGATAAATCTAAAAGGGTAGGGCTCTAAAAAAGGATTTGAGACTTCTTCGTGATGTTAATATTATTTCTGGAGGCATCGCGTTTCAGATGAAATATGGAACCATTTCGTGTTTAAAAAAAAACAATAAAATATGTTAAGACCGTTGATTAAAACGATGGTACCTAACTAACGAAGATTACAAATGCTTGTGTATAATATTTAGTAAATACTAAGAATTGAGTATTTTCAAATAGGAGTATATAAAACTATATTTCTTCCCGAGGATGATTTAGGTAGATAAATAAAATTGCCTTAATAATAAATCGTTATGAAAACTAGAAACCTTTGCTTTTGGAAGGGGGCGTGTGGAAACGAATAAAAATAATAAAATTGCTTTTAAAACCAACAATTACTTATTATCATTTTGCGCAAACATCACCGAAGAAACATCTTTCACCACCAAATAATGATTATATAAACTCTTAGCCAAAATAAAATTAATCTTTGACCTGACATTAATAAAACAATTATAGAAAAAATTATCCATACATTTTGTTAGGATTTTATATAATTTGAGGTTAAACACATAACATATTAGCTACGATAATGTATTAGGGATGAGGAAGGTTGAATTTTATGTAAGAATACCCACATTTGCGTATGGATAGAATGGAACCACATAATAAATAATACTTTCAATATACTCTTCCGGGATCTGAAACCCGATCCCCCCATCATCGGCAGTCTATTCTGTTGCTTGAGCTACGCTTTTTAAACCATGCGACCATCGAAGTGTGTGATTATGTGCTATACAATATCACATACCAATAGTCTATTAACATGGATACATTACTTGAAATCTTCAAAAAGTTCTTCTTAAAATGAAATTGTTATTCCGAGTGATGTGTTGATGTTTGATTAAAAAATTATACGGCTACCCGTTTTCAGGCTATATATATTAACACCTGGTAACTTTTTTTTAAATACAGTTTTTATGATGTGATATCCTCATGGTCACGCCCTGGCAGCTTTCACGCGTGCCTTGTTTAACATACTACACTGCCAACATGTGTATGTGACGGGAACTTGGATTAACTGATCCTAGGAGGTGTTAGTTCATTACTCCCCTCAGAGGACAGGGGATGCGACAGAGGACCTGGTTAATGTGTGTGAAGAGCGTGCATCACATACCAATCAGTTCTGTGATACAGTCAGCTAAAAATCGTAAAATTACACGAAAACTGTTGCGCGTGGATCATTTTTGATTAAACATTAATGGAGATAAAGAGTTAATAGAAGATCCTAGTACAGAACATTGTTGAAATATTAAATGATATTTGGATAAAAAAACTGCATTAAAAATTCCGTTTTTTGGCCATTTTAGAGTGATTTCACAGTTAAACACTGCTGTACACAAATCTTTATTCTGTATTAATAGGTGCATACTGTAGTTATTAACAAGAAACTTGGTCGCTTTATCCCCCATCGTCATCACGGAAAATTTCGAGTAATCGTTCAAATACGAATACACTGAACATATTTTTTGGAATGTCGTAGGGTCTTTTATTTTTCCTTTTATATCTCGTGCGAGCCGGGAGCTGAGGTGGGTCTGCTATGATGAACGCTGCCTTGACCAATTGGACCGTATTAATATTATTATTATTATTATTTGGGTTGTAAATACAAATGGGTAAAGGTATTGCTTGATTCATACAGTTTAGTGCCAATATTTTGGATGAGATGGTATGATAACTTAATTACTATGGAAAAAGAAAGAATACAAAAAAAGAGAGTGATAAAGATGAAGAATGTAGGTAATAGACTACAAGGGAGACCAAGAAATAGATGTAAGGAGCGTATACAGCAAGTGTCCGAGTGTGAGAAGAATTGATGCAAATAAAGGAGGAAGTGTGTTGTAAAGAAAGAGGGAGATGGGTGAATTTTACTAAATTGACCTGGCCACAAGCTGGAAAGAGTTGATGATGATTTTATTTATTTATTTGAGGTATTTAGCGTGCATTATCTGAACCAACTGATTATATAATCACATGAAAATGTCTATGAACTAGAACGAAAAGGCCTACCAATTTAGTCGTGTGAGTTATCTTCATACTTTCCAATGGTTTACACGCCACAGCCGACATTGGAGCAAAGACTTTATTTCCCCTCTGAAGGGAAGTTGTGCTAGCTCAAGAAAAAGCCATCGACCTAAGCTGGATTTGAACCCACAAACATAGTATATATATATATATATATATAGCACCGCGTCTTACTACCCGTTCGGGTTATACGCTTTAAGTACTAATTACTCTAATGGATTAGGAATTGGGAAGGTTGAATTAGAGGAAATGAACCCGCATTTGCGTTGAGGGAGAGTGGAAAACCATTTAGGAAAAACCACCCCCAGTTCACCCGACCGAGATTCGAACCTCGTTTTCCCCGTCCTCAGCAGTCGAGCTCAACATGACAAGCGCGTTAGCCAACTACGCCACCGAGGCGGGTCACAAACATAGTCGTGAGTCAAGCACTTAACCCCAAACCGATTGAGGTCGACAGTTGATGATGAAGACGATAGTTGTTGGTGGATTAGTGATATTATTATTACTATTATCTCTCACTGTCAGCCCAAACATCCTCAGATAAAAAGGAAAATGCGCTAAATTAATGATGGGAGATTGATTCTTAGCACTAAATATGGTTATTTCTCAGACTATAGTCAACCTTCCCATTTATTGACAATTTGTTTGACTGTTCGAATAACTTCTAGATCTACTTTGATGTATTCATAATATAAATGTGTGTTGTAGCGCCCACTTTTGGCAGATAAGGGTCGACATTGAGAATTGTTTGAAATATACAATTATATTATTATATGGACAAGATTTACTTGTATTTGCTTTAAATTGGACAATATTTATTTATTTTATTTATTTAGCAAAGTTTCTTACTACCCGTTTGGGCTATACTCCTACTTACTAATTAAGCTTGTGGTTTTAGGGATTTTGAAGGCTATATTTAGAATAAGTGTACACAAATTTGCTTAGAAGGAGAGCGGGAAACCATTTTGAAAAACTGTCCTCAGTACATCCGACCGGGAGTCAAACCTCGATCTCCACGTCATAGGCTGTACAGTCTACTGCCAAAATAGTGCCTTAGGCCGGCAGTACCCAAACATTTTTCCCTTGTGTTCCTCTTGGTGATAAACTGTGCCTTTAATTTTGAGCAAAATGTTTAATCACTATTTAATTATTAATTGTTATTTCTGAATTATTTGTTGCAATTTAAAATAAATTGGCTAGTAATGAGGTTTAAAAACAATGTGATAAGCTGAATAAAGAGGGCAGACATTTTTACATTCAAAAAAGAAAAAAGTTATTTATTAATAATTACACTAACTATTTTATGCTTAAAATTGAAATAATTTTTTCAAGGTCAAATATTGAAGAAAACCCGCACGCTTATCAACTATTTTAGCTAATTTCATAACTTTTGACTGATCTTTTACCTTAAACTGCTGGCACGTGTAGCTCTTTCCGCCATTATTCCAATATTTTCGCGTACCCCCAACCGTCCTGGCACGTACCCCACGTTAGGAACCGCTTCCTTTGACCATGCGCCAACCAAAACGGGAATTATATTTCAAATATAGTAAGTAATTAGTTATTCGTCAATTTTTTTTCATGAAAACACTTATTGTTTGTTTGTTAAATCACGGGCCAGACGAAGTCAGTCCGCGGGCCGAGCAGAGACGACTGGCCGGACACATATTTGTCGGTGAGCGATATATCCTCGTGTCGTTGCTCCAAGTATCCAACCTGGTAGCCCAGCCCTATGACGTCGATTTTCCTTGTAGAGTTTCACTAATACGCGCGGATTAGCGCCTAATTTATGCGACAATTATTCTGGCAGCGATGATTTACCGCCGCATGGACGAGACGGATTCCTTGTCGAAACACTCGATGGTAGACCGGTGTGACCATCGTGACCCCGTTCCGTGTGGTTTATACCTCCCGGATAACTAGACACTTTGACCAGACAAATTTTCATAGGAAGGTTATCTGACATCTAGAAAAGTTATAATATTATTATTATTAGCACCGCGTCTCACTACCCGTTCGGGTTATACGCACTTACGCTAATGTGTAATGGTAGGGTGATTGTGAGATGAAATGAAGGACCTACAGTTTAACGTGGAATCCGAACCACGGTGGAGGCCTGGCATTCCCCACATTCACAAGATGTCTTGTCAGAGGTGAAGGAATGATTTGGTAATCAGATACATTTTTGACGGGACCGGGGATTGAACCCCGGCCACCAGCATAGAAGTCTGACACCTTACCCCTAGACCACCAGGTCACCACTAGAAAAGTTATATTTTCAAGTATTAATACGTCAGGTCATGGGGTCTGTAATTATAATATTTTTTTTAGCGCCCCGTCTTACTACCCGTTCGGGTTATACGCTTATCTACTAATTACCTTAATGGTTTTAGGGATTAGGATGGTTATATTTACCAGCTCCGATGGTCACGTGGTCTAACGCGCTACTCTCTTAGTAGAATAGACTGCCGATTATGGGGAAATCAAGGTTCGAATCTCAGTCGGTTGCACTGAGGGTGTTTTTTTTCAAAATGATTTTCCACTCTTCCTCAGTTCAAATGCGGATACACTTAATATATATTCTACCTTCCTAATCTCTACAACATTAAACTTCGAATATCTCTGGTAAAGATAAAAACAAGGGAGATTACAATAAAATAACAAGTCAAAATGATCTTATTAATCACTACATTTCCAAGTTAAATTTTTTTGAAAGCTATAAATACAATTGAAATGATCTGGTTTTGGGTCCCTTAAATTGTGATTCCTACAGAATATGTTAACTACATAGTTTGTATAATGTAGCTTTAAATTAAAAAAAACTATTACTAGTTTTTCTTGTAGTTTCCCGCCCTTTAGTTTAACTGCTGATAACTAATATATAGTAATTCTTTAATAATCCTAAAAAAAAATATAAATGTATACTTAATTAATTCCTTTTTATTACGATTTATATCCATACGGCACTGGGCATGCACGTAGCCCTTCGATTGGTTAGTGTCGCCTGTACCATCTGGTAGTAGCCCCATGTACTAGGGTAGTTCAGAAAGTGTGGTGGTTCCCCGTTGCCTTCCACTCTGAATTTCTATGAGCTAGAGTGAAAGGGCCTACAAATTTTCCCAGTAAAGATATTTTCACATAACTTCCAGGGTTCTTTTACATGCCACAATCGACAAAGTGAACGAAGACTTTACTTCCCCTCCAAAGGAAGTTGTGCTACGTATTTTTATCGCTTAAGAAAAAATTCGTCAACCCCGTCTGAGTTTGAACCCCCAAACATCGGCTCTTGGGGGCGAGAAATGTACCTCAAGACCACAGATTAGTATATATAATTCTCAAAAAATTTACCAAACAAAATATAATGGACATTATAATTCAATAGTGACAAAGCTCGCGCATTCCAATGTTTCGTTTGGAACGCCTATAGGAGCTGTTGTAGGCAACATGCATCACACAAATTTAAACTCGCCAATCACAGAATAATGTACACATCTTGAGCTGCGGGGAAGGGTGGTATATATGACATTCTATTTAGTTGGAGTGGAAGTAAAAAATATATAAAACTAATAGTCTTAGCAACCAACCGTTAGGATTACACGCAAATGCAGAGGTTTCCAAAATTTTGCAGGGTTTGACCATAATTTTGGTCTCCAAGATCATCTTCATCTCTTGATATCCTACAAGTGTTCATATCTTTTTTTTTCTTTCAAATAATTGGTTTACTGAATACTAATATCCACCTTGAATATTCGTATTTAGATACATACACTTGTGTAGTAGGTATAATTGAGAGAAAATGTACCTTTATTTGCGTGGAGGGATAAGGTGGTTAACTGTTTAAGATAAATAAATCACCAGTAGCTCCAGTCAATAAGAATCCAAACATGTTTAAAGAGAATCATTATGCACAGGGGGGTATTTTGTAAGTTGTGCCAGCAGAGCCACTTGCCTAAACACGAGACCACTACAACTACTATTATAATTATTATCATCACCACGTTTTACTACCCGTTCGGGTTGTACGCAATTACGCTAATATGTAATGGTAGGGATATTGTGAGATGAAATGGAGGACCTACAGCTTAACGTGGGATCCGAACCACGGGAGGCCTGGCATTCTCTACATTCACAAGTTGTGATTAGTACGCGTCTTGTCAGAGGTGAAGGAAGGGTTTGGGCAATCAGATAAATACGTGCCGGCACCGAGGGAGACCACTACAAAAACCAAGTCATAGAGGCACCGTCAAAGTTGAGTAACCGAAAGAAACCTAAACAGCACCTTAGTTTTTATCATTTTAATCGCTTTTATTTCTATTTGAATTTGGCACCTTCTTATAATCATTGTAATCATTAAAAAGGTAAACAGCATTGTGACACCATCAGAAACATGCCGCGACCACAAATGAGCTGGCGGAAAACCATTGCGCTAACATGTTAGGGATGAATTAGGTTGAATTTAAATCAAATGCACCCATATTAGCGTGGAGTTGTTGAAAGACATTTAAGAAAAACTACACTCAGTTCACACGACTGGGACTCAAATCCTTCCCCACACCCCTTCGTTTTTGGCAGCCTAGTCTATTGCAAGATGGGCCTTAGACCGGGGGGGGGAGTCTTCAACATTTTAATGTCCAAGATCTAAAGTTTCTGTCTCTTTTTGGTTCGCGAACCGCAATTATATACCGACAATATTAGGATTGAACACACATTCAAATATTCTTATCAGCTCATTCTTATACACTTAAACTCACACTAGGTGAATTTTCAAATTTTTCTTAACGTATGTTCATTATTTATTATTTATTTTTTCACAGCAGAAGGTAGCAAAATTTGTTTTGTCTTCTAGCTGTAATTTGTCTTTTCAAACTAAATTTCTATAAGAACTTAATACTTTTCTTTACGTAAAAAGCAAAAATAATTTATAAAATAATGTAAAATACTTAAATAAAATAAGTATTCGTTTTATTAGTTGATTAACCCTACATAAAATATATTTCTATATTTACTTTTTCTTTTGAAATAATATTAGTGTGTTCGTGAACCAGTGGGCCGTAAAATGTAATTGCGGGCCACGGATTGAATATGCCTGCCTTAGACCACTCTCTATGAATTTAATGGTTTTTGAGTTTGTCTATGACAGGCTGATGACAATATTACCCAACCTAACAAAACCAAACCTTCAATTTGGAGATGCATGAAAGGTTAGGTTTTATTAGGTAGTGCGAGCTTGTTATAAAAGTATATTTATTATAATCACGGTGACCTGGTGGTCTAGGGGTAAGGTGTCAGACTTCTGTGCTGGCGGCCGGGGTTCAATCCTCGGTCCCGGCACAGATTTTTCTGATTACCAAACCCTTCCTTCACCTTTGACAAGACATCTTGTGAATGTGGGGAATGCCAGGCCTCCACCGTGGTTCGGATTCCACGTTAACCTGTAGGTCCTCCATTTCATCTCACAATCACCATACCATTACACATTAGCGTAAGTGCGTACAACCCGAATGGGTAGCAAGACGTGGTAATAATAATAATAATATAATCACAAACAATTAAAAATATAACAAACATTCATAAATATTACATTTTAATCAAACGTCAAAAAATACCTTCACAAAAAAACACTTTTTACCATTTAATTTGGATACAACCCAACTAAATAAACTCTACAATCAAGTGATCGTGTGTATTTACTATAATTTATAGTTAGATTTCAATTTTAAATAACCCACTTGGGTGACCGTATGGTCTAAGGCGTAATAAATTGGAATGCCGACGACAGGGAGATGGGATTTGAATCCAAGTCCGGTGTAGGCCTACCTAGGGTGGTTTTCCACTCTCTCTCCACGCAAACATGGGTACACTCCCTCTAATCTCAACCTTCATCATCGGCGTAACTAGTGCATATGTGTATAACCTGAACAGGTAGATAGAATCATTTTTACTTAGCACAACGTCTAAGACACAATTACCAGCTAGTACCAATGGAATGGAACTTTCTTTTTCCCCCCCATACATTATTGTTAACTACAATTAAAATGCATCTGTTGCGAGTGGAATTAAAACTACATCTGTTGCGAGTGGAATTAAACGTATCTCAAAAAGTCACGGCTCATCATCACTAATTGATCACGTGGTCACGGATAACGAGGCGAGATCCTTTACAATTCTCAGCAATAAATCTGAGTGTGTGGAATGGGAGGAATGTATGTACCGAGAGGCTTTATGTATATACTAATAAGTAGTATGCCCCACTGCACTAGACCTTGAACGAGATAGTTATAGACGTATAATAAGATCACACCAGAGCTCTACACAATTTAATAGAAGGGGACGTAGCTGGGTTTGCTAAGGCAACTGGTCCCTCTTATCTGAATACAATAAACCCTTGATTTAATTACTTACGGTTGGATGAAAGGGGACGCGATAAAAGGCCAGTTTTTATAGCAAAACTTTTTTTAGCCAAAGTAAATAAAATATTGCTCCAGTACAAGCACATAACTTAATTTTCTTCCCATGGTGACCTCAAAATTTCTTAAATATCTGTCAAGGGTGCTCTAGAATTTAGTGACAAAAGTTTGTTAGATAATGCCAGCATGGTTATGACATTTATTTAGGAATTATCGTTGATAAAACATGCAAAAAAAATTAAATTATAGGTTTGTACTGACGCAATATTTTATTTATTTTGGCAAAAAAAAAGTTTTACCATAAAAACTGCAAAAAGAAAACATTTGCCTTTTCTTGCAACCCTTCCATCCCACCTTAACGGACAGTTTTTGTCATTTGAGATTTTACGGACAATGGCCAACAAGTATGTGAAATCCTAGAGTCTATGGCATTACTCACCCTTTAAATGTACCCGTCTAATGCACACCATTCAAAACCATTTTCAAAAAAGTATGTGCAACATATATATTTTTGAACTTAGTTTTTTACTTTACTTTGAAGAAGAGAATTTGTTGATCTTGGTGGCCTTGGGGTAAAGTGCTCGTCTCAAGACCCAATGTTCATGTATTCATGCCCAGCTGGGGTCGATGGTCGTTAATAACATGTAGCACAACTTCCTTCGGAGGGGAAGTAAAGTCTTCAGTCACATGTCGATTGTGGTATGTAAAAGAACCCTGGAATGTATGTTAAGATAACTTTCCCAGAAAAATGGGTAAGCCCTTTCGCTCTCACACATAGAAATTCTCATGTGCTGATAAAATCATTCGGCTCAGATAGTTCACTTTAAATACCTCAAATAAAGAATAATTAATACAATTATTAGTTTAATCTAGGTTATCTTTTTATGACTAAAAATCTTATAAACTAAGTTTAATGGTGATTATTGTACCTATTAATGTGACTTGCCTTACTATAGTTTGAGATCTGTATGCCTCTACACTTATGTCTCTTCATATTCAAATCACGAATGTTTATATTGGGATAAATATTTGAAATGTAATTGATTTTTTCTTTATAATATTATTATTATTATTTTAGCACAGCGTCTTACTACCCGTTCAGGTTATACGCTCTTTATAATTTTAACTCATTTGCTATCATTGATTATATTAATTATTCTCTATCTAAGGGAGAATTAGAGAATGATGAAATTTACATATCACCCATGTAATGAAGGAGCGGAATTTACATAAAATTGTATAATGATTTGGAGCGGGGGAGGGGATTTACATCAGAGTTTATGTTGATGAGACGCAATTTACATCAAAACTTGCAATGACTGGATGGAACTTACATCATAACTTGCAATGACTGGATGGAACTCACATCAGAACTTGCAATGACTGGATGGAACTTACATCAGAACTTGCAATGACTGGATGGAACTTACATCAGAACTTGCAATGACTGGATGGAACTTAATTAATAGCTTGCAATTATGAAACGTAAAATGCATCATAACTTGTAATGAATGCTATTAGAGCTCATAATGATGGGATGGAATTTCCCTACATCAAAACATTCAAACGAGACTAAATTTACCAAAATCGAAGTTGCAAAGTCAGGAACGTCCATATTTGCAGTCTATGACTAGATCTCGTCCTAACTTAGACGAGGATGAGGAATACACCCCTCCCTTCTCCCTCCAGGCCGTGTGGTCCGTGGAGCCAAGAGAACATCCATCTTAATAAAACTACAAAGCAATAACTCGGCTAAAAGCCGCCATGTGTTTGGGGCGCTTCGTTCACAACCTCGATTTCATTCCTCCCCTTTCACCTGTACGCTCGCAGGCATAGCTACACTCCCTGTATTTCCCGTCTTGGCTATTTACCAACTACAAAAATATCTCCAGGGCGTGAACGATGGAATTCCATCACACAGATTAATAATAGTGTTAGGAATTAGTAGAATTAATTAAATAACTTATACATTAGTAGTTATGTGACCTCGTTCCATCGATTTAGAATTCAAAGTACATCATGGGTAATATTTATGTTATGTTATTATCGTAGCTACAGTCTTAAGATTTCTCTTTCGATTTCAAGATGAAATTTTTCCTCGTTAATCAAGTTAGATAGAAAACAAATGAATACTATATTCAATAGTAAATTATATGTATAGATAAAATAAAATTATTGTTCACCTATTTTAAGATGCAAGCTTTTTCTAAATATACGTTCTAAGTTATTGATAATTTGGTTGTAATATTAAATCTAAAACAATTGAAATGAGCTATCAAACGAAAAACTATTCGAGTGGTAGCCATTTTGAAACGGATAAACAAACTTAAAAACTATGCACCCACATAGTTAGGACTAAATTTAATTTCCCTTTCAAATTTCACTGTGATTGGTCCACCCATTTAACAGTAGTTGTCGTGGAACAATGATTCAGACAGACAAAATGCCAAATGGTCAAGTTCAAACAGAGACTCGCTACGTTTAGTCAACGGACCCGCATTGATGGGCACGCGGGCAAAATGGTATTCTGGTGGTGATGAGTAGGTTGTAGTTCGAATAAGGGCGGAGTATTATTTTTCTAAAATGTTTTCCCATTCTCCCCAAAGACAAAATATGAACTTACTGGTGAAGTTATGCCACTGTTCCACTCAGACCTGCTTGGTCCAGGTCTAGTGCAGTATTCTAGTCTACAAGATGATGGACGAGAATGGAAAGGGTGGACCTTGCTCAACACCTCCAGGTGCTAAGGGTTAATTGCTGAGCACAACAAATTACATCCCCAACCAGGGATGGCCATGTTTTTTTTTGTTTTTTTTTGTTTGTTTTTTGTTTTTTCATAAATGTACTTTGAAACTACAAATGTTTTTCAGAGTGAAAAAAATAATGTCCTGCATAATTTGATTTATTAACTGTTCTCATAAAGACCAGGTTGTAGCTGAAAATGATGTTTACACTTACATTTTAAGTTCCATGTTTTAATTTAATTTAGCTTATGAAAACAGCCAACATTTTGAAAACAAAGCTATAAGAGGGTGGTTGTCAAATGTCTCTAAAAAATTATCCATATTATTTGTTAACCATGGTGAAATATACCACACAATCTCACTCGTTTATAAAATAAACACTTTTAATTTCATATTTAATTTTTTTAAACAATTTTCATCAGATTTTCTAAATTTTGATTCACAATTTCTCTCCACGTAAATTTGAGTACATCTCATTTTCATTCAATTATCGTTCTCCCTTACAACACTACACTGTAAAACATCAATAAGGGAATAGTAGGTCTTATGACGGAAAGATTATTTTAGCTCTCTCTCTCTGTAAATTGTTATCAAATCTCCTCCTTTTCTGTTATGTCGGAGGATGGATATGCTGAGGTAAGAAGTAGCTACTGACAACATTGAAGAATAAGCCTTAAAACATTTTTTCTACATTTAAGGGAAGATTTACAACTAAAAAAAACAGAATGACAATGATGTTTCCCAATAGTAGCCATACAATTAATTCCCTCGTGATTTTCAGTGTGTGGTGTTGTGTTTGTTTTATCTACACCGCGTCTTACTACCCGTTTGTGATATTCACATATTTTTAATATTGGGTTAGAGATGTGGCAGATTGATCTTAGAGAAAGTTCGAGTCCCAATCTCCCAGTCATCTCGGAAATCAAACTTATTGAGATGGTGACACATTAGATTAGGCGACCATCTAAGCGATTCTCAATTGTATAAATATGCCGATAGCTTTGGAGGGCAGTAATACAGAGCCCATCTACCCCCCCCTTAAATAACACCTAGCTTAGGCAGATAAGATCGCTCAAATCGTGTCTCATAATGTATTCTACTTTATAAAACGGTTAAATTAATATCAATGAAGTCAACCTTGATGGTCTTGGGGTAAAGTTCTCGCCACAAGACCAGAGTTTCATGGGTTCAAAACCCAGTCGGGACAGAAATATTTATCTTAAGCAATTAAAATCAATAGCATAACTTCCTTGGGAGGGGAAGTAAGGCCGTCAGTCCTATTTAGATTGTGGTGTGTGAAAATATCTTTCCAGGCAAAATTAGCAGTCTCTTTCACTCTCGCTCATATAAGTAATTGTGTGTTGTTATAATCAGTCAGTTGAATCAGTCATTTCTGAAAATGCACGCTAAATATCTCAAATAAACATATCAATGAAACGATTTTATAAAAGATATAAAAAAAAGAATAATTTCATTAAAGTCAAGGGAAGAGTAAAGAATACAGAAAACCTCACATACATACATTTTCTGACTCTAGCATCATCATTTATTCAATTTCTCAGTTAATCAGCCGTGAGATGGGCACTTAAGTTTCTGTTTATAAAGTTGTACCATAAACATCCACCTCGTTAAAATAATAGAGGATGTTTCCATTTGTTTTGAATTCGACGTCTTTTTATAGAAGGACGAATGTTGCAGTTCCCCATCAGACATTCTAACCACGTTGTTGGCCAACTTGATTGTTGAGGGATATCACAAAAGTACAGAACTAATCTTAGTGAGTCAGTCGCCACCATTCTGGGTCTGTCGCTACCTGAATAAATTTAGTTTCAGGGAAAGTAGCCATTAAGAAAATACAAGTGATGCATGCATTATAAACCTATATAATATTTCTTTTGTCAACATACTTTTTTCAACTAGTACAAAACCTACAGCGATGAATAAGGTATCAGCGGATAGGATTTTTTTTTAACCGACTTCTGACATAACATACTCAATTAACGTTAAAACGCATGGTTTGCTTAAAATTTAATTCAAACGAAAAATCTAACACTATTCTTGTATCAAATACAGAAAATAAACTCTTTTGTTATTTTGTCTATACACTTCACTGAGTGTTTCATTTCAACAATCCACAAAAGGCTAAATCTTTTTTTACGC
>CABFOV010003921.1:17456-29704 GCA_902141375.1 Timema poppense | reverse complement strand
GGGGGGGGGAATATGCGAAAGTTTCGCAAGAGTTTTCTGGTTCATCTTATTCCTAGAGAAGCATTGTTTGTCTATTGAAAGCATTTAGATTCTTTACATTAAAAAATTGACTCACGGACACGGGAATTGAACCCGGGATATTTGGCTTAGTACGCCAATGCTCTTAATACTGAGCCATCTAGGAGTATTTCGTGTCCAGGATAATTCTTTACTCATATTTTAAGGCAGATTATGTTATGAGTGTGCGTAAATCATCAGTTACAAAATGAGCAATCAATTAAGATCGTGATCTATCAGATGGCACAACTACTATCTCCTTAGGAAAGCTTCTTTTACACTGCTAATGGTTGTAAAATATGTACATATGCGCATATCATGAAGGAGTAAATAACAAAATTATTATAATCCCTTCCCGAGTCGTAGGTGGCTTCTTTAACTAATATCGCGCCGTATTAGTGCAAGTTAAAAGGTAAAATCTAATCATTCCTTTTCAACAAGTAGGGTTAAACACTATATATAGGTGTGAGTGCAAGACAAAAGGGCAAATCTAATCATTCCTTTTCAACAAGGAAGGTTAAACACTGTATATAGGTGTTAGTGCAAGACAAAAGGGCAAATGTAATCATTCCTTTTCAACAAGGAAGGTTAAACACTGTATATAGGTGTTAGTGCAAGACAAAAGGGCAAATCTAATCATCCCTTTTCAACAAGTAGGGTTTAACACTATATATAGGTGTGAGTGCAAGACAAAAGGGCAAATATAATGATTCCTTTTCAACAAGGAAGGTTAAACACGATGAATGGGGTGTGGGTCAAAGATAAAATGAAGCTCAACTTTGATAACAATCTGTCCAAGGCAGTTATATTTCTTGGGACTGCCGTGTAAGAAGATTTATTTATATGGTATCACTCGTGTCATCTTAAGAAGTAGCTAGCCAGGTTAGCTGGGTAGAGTTTGAGTTGATATCGCCGGAAACGTCGCTCCGAAGTGATGGATGTTCCGGGGAGGGATCCGGAATATGAAGTCTTGGTTCGCTGCCACTTACTTGTCGACAAGAATATTCAGAGATAGGGGGTTAGGGACGACAGTGGACTATGTGCCATGACAAATATATGATGGAATCCTCAACTTTTGGAGGGGTGTGGTAGAGTCGTTTAATTTGACTCAACCCACATCGGTGGTCACGCGAGCGTCAACCCTCGTTAAGTTTGGTTTTATGATGACGGGGGATGTAGGGGTTTGAATCCCGAATGTGCTAAAAAAAATCTATTATTTTCTACTATTATATAATATTTAGCACCGCGTCGTTCGGGTTATACGCTTTAAGTACTAATTTACTCTAATGGATTAGGAATTGGGAAGGTTTAATTAGAGGAAGTGAACCCGCATTTGCGTGGAGGGAGAGTGGAAAACCACTTAGAAAAAAAAGTTCACCTGACCGAGATTAGAACCTCGATCTCCCCGTCCTCAGCGGTCAAGCTCATCACGACAAGCGCGTTAACCAACTACGCCACCGAGGCGGGTATTTTCTACTATCCTACCCCAAAAATGCGTGTGCATTTATTTTAAGCTATATATTTTTCAAAAGTATAAATAATCAGTTATTCCGAACGAATAGGGAGATCAATTAAATTGAATCAAAACTCTGCATCTCTATTCTTGACTAAGTGTGATGGTGTGTGTGTGTGTGTTTCTAACATTGCCTTTAATTATTAAATAATATATTATTTGCACCGCGTCTTACTACCCGTTCACTTTCACTCCTATGGATTAATCACACTAATTTACTACGGATGAGGATTGTTGAATTTAAAGAAATTATACCCGTTTTTGCTTATAAGGAGAGTGGAAAACTATTAATGGAAAACCACTTTCAGTACATCCGACCAGAATTCGAACCTCTAGCTCTTCATAGTCAGTGGTCCAGTCTGTTGTGATAGTGAAGCCTTAGACCATGCGGCCACCGAAGCGGGCATGTTAAATATTCAGGTAAATGTTGATGTTTTTCCTTGAATCTCATCTTAAATCTCTTTTATTGACTAAGATGTTTAATTTTATCATTAAGTATGTTGACAGGCATATATATTACACAATATATTTATATCTGGTCGTGTAATTAAACGCGTCAGCAGCACAACATACTTAAAACTCTTGATTAGAGTAGATTTCAATCTACATCCAGCTCCATACTCTATTCCATCAGTGGGGAATACTCTCGCTGACACTGAGCGCATTAACAATTTTATACTTGTCAGGACCAATAGGAATGGACATTTAAATTAAATCGTGCACTAGGTAATTGTTTTGTTTTTTTCAAGTTCATGTAAAATCTTTAACTATAAAAGAGTTTCGCAGAGCTCTTATTTCAGGTTTTATCACTGTAGTGCATAGTCTTTTTAATTTATCTATTTGTAACTTATTCTGTTGTATAAATATTTATTGTGTGTGATTTTATAAAACTATGGTACTCTTGAGCATATATTCAACATATAAAAGAATGATGTCCATTGGAAGCTGGTAATAAATCCGTTAGAACTAAATTTTTTTACATTTAAATTTAAAACACATTTTTTAAATGAAGGAAGACTTTTAGCTAACAAATTACTTTGTTTAACATAGTAGTACACATATCAAAGATTGGGATGTTGTAGACACAAGACAAGTTAAGTATTTTTGCACTTTTTATATCAAATTTTTTTTAGTAGAATAAATAAAATACCAATAAACCCTTGCGAAACTTTCTCACGTTCAACCTTCCCCTCTGCCCCCCTCTCGAAAAAAAATTGTCTTTTGTTGGGTTGTTGAAATTAAATACTCAGCGAAGTGTATACACAAAATAGCAAAGAAGGTTTATTTTTGGCAATTGATACAAAAATATTGTTAGATTCTTCTTTTAACTTAAATTTTAAACACACAATGTGTTTTAACGTAAATTGAGTATGCTATGTCAAAAGTCTGTAAAAAAAATCCTACCCACTGATGTTATTAATATTGTAATTATTATTAGCACCGTGTCTTACTATCCGTTCGGGTTATACGCACTTACGCTAATGTGTAATGGTAGGGTGATTGTGAGATTGACCTACAGTTTAACGTGGAATCCGAACCACGGTGGAGACCTGGCATACCCCACATTCACAAGATGTCTTGTCAGAGGTGAAAAAAGGGTTTGGCAATTAGATAAATCTGTGCCGGGACCAAGGATTGAACCCCGGACCCCCAACACAGAAGTCTGACACCTTACCTCAAAACCGCCAGGTCACCCTCTACCCATTGATATCTTATTCATCGTTTAAGGCCTTGTCTTAGTTGAGAAAAAGAGATGTTGACAACAGAAATAATATATAGGATTGCTTCATTAGAAACATAAGAGTTTAATTTTCTTCGCATGGTGATACAAAATATCTTGAACATCTGTCAAGGGTGTTTTGGAATGTAATAGCAACTTTCTCTCTTCATTTAGAACGTTTGTTAGATAATACCACTATGCTCATTAAAGATATTCAACCATTGTTTAGGTAAACATATAAAGACAATTACATTATATGTTTGTAATGGAAAGCAATATTTCATTTATTTTGGCAAAAAAAAAAGTTTTGCCGCATAAACTGAAACAACCTTTTCTCGCGCCCGTTTCCATCGCACCTTAAACGTTTGGCCTTGGAAGATCTTACTTCTATTAGATGAACACAAATTAAATACAACTCAATGATAAGTATGTTCAAATTTATTGGGAGTTTTTCAATTTTTTTTTGCATCGTGCCTTACTATCTGTTCAGGCTGTACGCGTATATGTAATAATTACACTAATGAGTTAGAGATTAAAAAGTCTGAATGAATATAAAGTGTACCCGCATTTGCGTGGAAGGAAAGTTGAAACCCACCCTCAGTACACCCGACCGGGATTCGAACCATAATCTCCTTGTCATCGGCAGTCTAGTCTAACACAAAAGCGACTCCATAACCTTGGGATGTGCAATCTTAAATACAAGAGGGTCAAATGGAAAAAAAAAATGTTTGGTAAGCCAAAATCTTTGTTCATTGGTTTTTTCTTCAAAGCTAATTAAAAAATATATATTTAACACATATATAAACTAACATAAACAAGTTTAAATTTATTTTGAATGTATAACAATCATAAATACCTTTGTGCCATAATATGTTTTTAAGTTAGTATAGAATATTTATATAACCGGGAATGATATGAGTGAAACTGTAAATGAGCTTCCAGTTTTGATTCATTGTCTAAATCAAACAGTGAGGAGGCGATTCTCCAGAAGGAAGACGGATGCTCATCAATTAGTTGGTTTTTAAGATGGCTTTTCCTAAGTTTCATGATTAAAAACACTACCTCGCATACATATGAGGAAGCAAACATTGTCATATATTTTTGGGCATGGTTTACCAAATTTGGAAATGTTGATTTTATCATGATTTTATATTTTAAAAAATCCAGTTTTGCTGTGTTTAGAAAAAGCCTACTCCACAATGATTTGATTTATTCATCCTATGGGCAAGATTGAAAACACTTGCGGGTCGTATTTGGCCCACCCCTGCCTTAGACCATGCGACCACCAAAGTAGGTTGAAAATATTCTTATAAAGTAGTATTATACCTGCATTCTTCACCAAGTTTGTTAGCAAAAATATTTTATTTTTCTATCACCACATTTCACTAATTGTACAGATTATACATATATATGATAATTACTCTAATGTGGTAGTGATAAGAAGGAAACATTTCAGAAGTAATCTACCCGCATTTGCGTGGAAGGGGAATGGAGAAAACCTTTAGAAAAAAAATAACACTCACTAAATCCGAGCGGGAATCAAACTCCGTTTTCAGTAGGCTAGTATAGCACGAGAGTGACACTTTAGGCCGTTGAAGTGGGTGAAAAATATATAAGTTATGGTGTATGTAACTTTTTTTCAACGCCAACCATTTCTGAACACCTCTGGACAAAGATGAAGGTACCATTTATAAACACATTTGTTTTTAAAATAGAAAAGGATAAAAAAAATCCATAATTCAAGCCCAACATATTCACGATTCAACAGTGAGTTATTCAAGTTATAAAAAAAATACTTTACCAAAAAGACTTTTTAATTATTTTATAGAATTAGATTTATACAATTTTATGTATTTTATTTAAGTTATATGTCTGGAAATTTCCATATTTATTTAGTGGGGAATATATATTTAATTATTATTATTATTACCGCGTTTTACTACACGTTCGGGTTATACGCACTTACGCTAATGTGTAATGGTAGGGTGATTGACAGATGAAATGAAGGACCTACAGTTTAACGTGGAATCTGAACCACGGTGGAGGCCTAGCATTCCTCACATTCACAAGATATCTTGTCAGAGGTGAAGGAAGGGTTTGGTAATCACATAAATCTTTGCCGGGACCGAGGATTGAACCCCGGCCGCCAGGATAGAAGTCTGACACCTTACCCCTAGACCGCCAGGTCACCCGCAATATATAATATATACATAATAAATATATATATATATATATAATAAATATATATATATATATATAATAAATATATATATATATATAATAAATATATATATATATATAATAAATATATATATATAATAAATATATATATATAATAAATATATATATATATAATAAATATATATATATATAATAAATATATATATAATAAATATATATATATACATTATAAATATATATATAATAAATATATATATATACATTATAAATATATATATATATATATTATAAATGTATCTAACTACCTGTTAAGGCTATAGACGCAAAAGCTATATTTGAACTCTTTTAACATAAGCATTTGAATATTAAATAAAACAATCTGCTAGATTTAAGAGAAAAATCACCAGGAAGTAAGTTTATCTCAATCCAGTCTAAACATCAGCATTAAAACTCTTAAATCGTTCCATTAATAAATATTTCTTGCCAAATATTTCTTGTAAATAATTCACCGAATCTCCCAGCACTTTGGCTACAGATTAGGGTTTGAATTTTTAAGGGGAGTATGGTGTTGATAAGAGCAGTGGGGGTAAAGGGGAAAAGGAGAGGGAAGGGCAATCTCCAACTAAAGCGAGGTGGAAGGGGCCGCGAGGAAAGGCCAGTGATTTTTCAGTTTTTTTATAGCAAAACATTTCTTTGTCCAAAATAAATAAAATACTGCTCCAGTAACAAAGTTTAAATCAATTTTCTACACAAGGTGTTATCAACAGTTTTTGAATATCTGTCAAGTATGTCCTGGAATTTAAAGACAACTTTTTTTCCTTCATTTAAGAATTTTTTTTCATCTAATACAGCTATGCTCATGATAGATATTCAACAACTGTTGATATCACGAGGTGAAAAAAATTAAACTAAACGTTGCTACTGGAGCCAATATCTTATTGATTTTGGCCACAACAACAAAAGTTTTTCCATAAAAACTGAAAACAACAGTGGCCTTATCTCAAGTCCCCTACCACCTCACCTTAAGTCTTGACCCTTTTAGAGGCCTTAACTAAATCCTTAATACTTTTTCTCAACAAGAATTTTTTTTTCGAGCTCTAAGTGAGATTTCTGAACCACAAAATACACAAAATTGTAATTGCATTTTTTATTTACTTCAAAATAGTCCGTCTGTACTAATAAGTTGTGCATGAGAGGTAAATTACAGGTCTAGAAGAGCCGGGATTGAATCCTTGTCTTTAAATATATAGTATAGTGTTTAGAAATTACACGTTAAATGGTAGATATAAGGCAGGTCAGGATTTGTATTCCGATAGTTGTTTTTTTAATTCACCCCGAATCACTACTCTTTAGGGCTACACGCGCGTATTCTATTAACCACGCTATTATGATGGATGTGGTTACGTTGTAGTTAAGAGGAAATGTACCCGCATTTACGTAGAGGAAGAGTGGAAATCATTTATTAAAAAAACACTCGGCACACTTGACTGGGAGTCAATCAGCATTCTTTGCGTCACTCCTAAAAACAAGTTCACAGTGCTATGTTTAAATCAAATCACTTCCTAGATATACATTTTGAACAGTCAACCTCAGTGGTCTTGGGGTAAAATGCTCGCCTCAGGACCCGATGATCATAGATGGGTTCAAACCCAGTTGGGGTCAACGGATCTATCTTGAATTATAAAAATCCACAGGACAACTGCCTTTGGAGGGGAAGTCCCATGCCGATTGTGGCATGTAAAAAAACCCATGGAAGTTAGGCCTATGTGAAAATATCCTTTCCGCCAAATATGGTAAGCTCTTTCGCTCCTCATAGAAATTATCGTGTGCTGATATAATTAAATGTTAATAAAGTGCATGTTTATACCTCAAATAAAGTATTAAATAAATTAAACATATCGAACAAAATCGTTGAAGCCATTTTCAAAAGATTTCAGATTTAAAAAAATAGGATATAAGTAAACTAGCTTTAATTTTAGAGCTATAATCAAAATCTCTATTTTGCCTCAGGGTATAGTAACCACATTTAAGATACAAACAAAGAGATTTTCAGATTTAGTAAAACTTTTTTTTTTAGCTCGACGCTAAATAAAACGTCAAGAATACTTTAAATGCTCTATCAATTTTGGCTTCGGGAAAAATGTTTACTATCACAATACTTTCTACGTATGATACAAATAAAAGTTTGTATTTTTATAATTTGGACCAGGGGTAGTCTTCCTTAAATTACCTTTATTTGTTAGCACCACGTCTTATAATCATTTGGGTTATACGCTTAATTACTAATTATTAAAATTGTTTTAGGGAATATAAAGGTTTTATTTATATGAAGTGTACCCACATTTGCGTGGAAGGAGAGTGGAAAACCATTTAGGATAAACCACCCTCAGCAAATTTGACCGATATCCGAACCTTGACCTCCCCATCCCGGAAATCTAGTCTAATGCAAGAGTAGCGCCTTAGACCACGTGGCCACCCAAGTGTGTGACTATGTTCGACGGGTTTTTTCTCCCAAGTTATACATGTATATTTGTCTCATGCAGTAGCACAGCTATTAAACCTAAGTGAAAATGTTGTCTGACCGGATACTTGACAGCCAATGTTCTTGTTCATCGTTTATAAACTTCGCCGAACGCGCAATTTTCAACTATCAATCATTGAGTTACCCATCCAGTGACTGGTCTGGGAATGTAGCAATACTGGCCAAACATATTTACATGACAGTGTTACACACATATTAGACATACCTACATGACAGTGCTACACACATGTTAGACATACCTACATGACAGTGCTACACACATGTTGATCAGACGTATATGCTAGTTATGTATACACGTTTTATCAGCCTTATACGATGCAGTGATGCATAAATGTTTAGACAGACATACATAGCTAAGCTGCATACATATCGAGCCAACTTAAATGGAGGTGATATTATGCATACTCTTAGGCCCGCCGCACATTGGACGCAGGGCAGGTGCAGCAGAGGGGCAGGCGAGGAAGAGGAAAATCTCTAATACACGTGTTCTTATGGGTTACCGCACATTGGACAGAGCACAGGTGCAGTGTAGGGATAACTCTTTCACACCTCTTTCCCGCCTCTCTCTGGTTGTAGTAGACGCACAGTTTTCCTGTGTCCTCTGCGCCTCTGTCACGTAGTTTTTGTGTATTGTGATGGAACATCTTATTCAATTAGTTCAAGACCATCCAGTATTATATGAAACAAGCAATCCAGACTACATGAGGACGAAGCTGAAAGATGAGATATGGGAAAAGATTGCTATTGAATTGAACTACTCGAACGGTAAGTTTAATATTCTAGATTTTTGTAGTCAGTGAAATAAACCTACAGTAGTTTGTATAACCCATTAGAAGAATTAAATGTTACTAGACACTGCGCATAAACTAAATTACAATTTAAATTATTTAATTCAGAGTCTGACTCAGAATCCAAATCTATCAGAAGTTCCTCTAATTCACACGCCATATCACGTCTTCTTGTACTACTGGGTGAAAGCTCCCTGGCTCGTTAAAAATCTGCGGTGACCTGCAAAAACCTATTCCTGTGCTGCGCCTGCCCTCTGCCTGCCTTCTGCCTATGCTGCGCCTGCCCTGCGTCCAATGTGCGGCGGGCTTTATGGCGGTGTAACATAGGGCTTAATGTTTGCCAAACTTTAATGGCGGGTCTACAGTCATAATCATAACTCATAAATTGAAGTGTTACATACATGTGGTGCAAACTCGTATATCAATTTTGCGTATGTGGGATGAAAAATATTTAATTTATAAGAATTGTACCCACATATGCGTGTAGGAAAAATGGAGAACCATTTATGAAAAACCACCCTCATTAGGCCTGAAGGGGATTCTGACCTCGATATCCCATTCATAGGTGGTATAGTCTCTTGCAAGTGTGACGCCTTAGACCAGTTTTTATCAAAATGTGGTCCACAGGAGACCAAGAAGTTTCGTCATAAAAATTAACCAAAGAATGTTGATCACATATAATAGCTTCAAAATATTGAAATAGAAAAAAATTGAATACGAAATATTCACACAATGTTCGATTTCTTCTGTCAGTAGAAACAACGCAACGTTAAACTGACAAATCTGAAAAATATTAATTAAAAATGATTAGATTCATAATGTTCAAATTAATTAAAAAAATTACTTACTAATTCAATAATATTATATTATATTTTAGTTCAACACTTCATTTATTGAATTAATTTTTTACTTGTGTATAGTCATAACATTCAATTATCTTAAAATAATGGTTTTCCTGCATAGCTTTAAAATCCCCTCCCTTTCCTTCACTCCTAGTCCCTCATTGTGCACAACTTAACACTTTTCGTGGTCTTTCATAACCAAAACATAAAGAAACACGTTGTCAGACCATTCGCCCATCAAAGTGGGTGCTTATATATATATATATATATATGTATGGTTTTCCACTCTCTCCCCACGCTAATATGTGTACATTTCATCTCTAGTTCTACCTTCTTCATCCCTAGACATTTAGTATAATAAATATTCATATAACCTAGATGAATGGTAAGACTCGATTACATAGTGTCAAAAAAAAAGGTGTAAAGTCAACTTTTTGGTTCACTCTGTATAGACGAGCTATGCGCATGTCTGGTGAGTCGAGCTAAGATGGCGCCGGTGCCAGTCCTAGACGAGGAAGAAGCCCTCATATTATGAAGTGAAACGGCACTCTTCCTTTAAGGTTTCGTGTTTACACTTTTTTTTTCTAGTTGATATTATTATTATTAATAATAATATTACTATTCTTTTTTTTCGTTCGTAAAATCCCTTGGAGCTAGTCCGCATTAAAACTTCTCATTATATCTGTCCCAAGTTTCCACAGA
The DNA here is from genome assembly GCA_902141375.1 of Timema poppense. Taxonomy (NCBI): domain Eukaryota; kingdom Metazoa; phylum Arthropoda; class Insecta; order Phasmatodea; family Timematidae; genus Timema; species Timema poppense. Next base: position 19,359 of record CABFOV010003921.1, on the reverse strand, counting down.
TACGCGTGGATGGCTGGTAGGGAAAGAACGGCTTAAGTCCTTGTGTTATTATTATTATTATTATTATTAGAACTGCGTCTTACTACCCGTTCGGGTTACACGCACTTACGCTAATGTGTAATGGTAGGGTTGATTGTGAGATGAAATGGAGGACCTACAGTTTAACGTGGGATCCGAACCACGGTGGAGGCCTGGCATTCCACACATTCACAACTTGTGATTAATACACGCTTTGTCAAGAGGTGAAGGAAGGGTTTTATAATCAGATAAATCTGTGCCGGGACCGAGGATTGAACCCCGGACCCCCAGTACAAAAATCCGATATCTTACCCCTAGACCACCAGGTCACCAACTAAGTCCTTGTGAATACATTACACCGGACGTAACGTAGCATAGAGCTTCTTATTATCACCTTGATTTATGTTTTTTGACATCTTTGTGATGTTACGTGTAATGATTTAGATGGGTCCGGGTTCCACTCCAGACATTATCTTATTATTTGACTCTTTAATGTATAAGTAGTGTATTTATATCGATGTAAAGATACAGACATTTCGGTTAATTTCAGGGCTAGTAACACGTGTTAAAGGTAAGTTTGGTCGTATTTTTTATTATTTCATTATTTTAACGAATATTTAACACATTTCATACCAGCACATGAGATACAAAAACTATCACCCGTTTAGGTGGCTGCATGGCCTAAGGCGCTACTTTCGCAGTAGACTGGACTTCCGATGGCGGGGAAATCGCAGTTTATAGTACGATTGGGTGTACTGAAGAGGGTTTTATCCATAATGGTTTTCCACTCTACCATTGCGAAAATGCGGCTACTTTTCGTCTAAATGAATCTGTCCTCATCCTTAATATATAGGCGTAAATAATTTATATGTGTTTAACTCTAATGGGTATTAAAACAGAGAGTAATTCTCACTTTTGCCACATCTTACTTTTACGAGGCAGGATTTTCAACACTCGCGGTGATAAAATTATATTACTATAAAGCTACTTAATTGACTCGCTCACTCACTTTAATGTTTACCCACTTCCAGATGAACTAGAAACTTTAAATTTCGCAAACTTATAGCTTCTTGCCTTTATCGTACAGGAAAATTTAAAAAGAAAAATTAAATTTTTTTTTTAGCCTTTGAAAACAAATAAAAATGTCGGAGCAACTTTAAAGTCGGTGCGGAGATTTCTTTGGAGATCTCTTGTGGCTAAACGGTAAGACCTATCAAAAAACGGCTCTGGCGGAGCCCCCAACGAGCAAAATGAGTCTATATATAGAAGCAAAATTAGCGTTAAGAAGGATATCCACGAAACTGTATCGAACATTGTCCACAGATTCGATATTTTGTGTTACGGGAAACAAGCTTATCCATATCTTTTAGAGAGTTTCTTAACTGTAAAACTGTGAAAGCCAAATGAAGAGTGTTAACATTGTGAAAGATATTCATGCATTTGTTGCTGTCTGTATAAAGAGTAATGTACCGCGTCGATGTTTTTGTTCTTCTAGAACAGATTTCATGTAAGAATGTATCTCATTTTCAAATGTTAGTGAAAAAGTGAAATTGAAATCATAAAATACAGGATAAGATGTTTTGCTATTATGAACAAAATGTACACATGAGATCATGTCAAACAAAAATATGTCTACTCTAAATCCTTCTTAATCAGTTCTGTAATTTTGTTCAAAAATTATTTATATTTATGTTTAAAAGAATACAAGCTAATATAATAATATAAATGACAATTTTTTTTTATTCCACCCAGTCGAATTTGGGCATTTTTTTTTAAATATTGGATACAGGGGCGTTGCACGAATTAGCTGACATGTGAAAGACGGCGTGGTCTCAAAATGTTTGGGAACCCCTGGTTTAAGGATTGTTGGCAATTTAGATTCAAG